>CM063284.1:94595445-94627945 GCA_032173965.1 Sitta carolinensis | reverse complement strand
TATGGGAATATGCTTGAAAAAGTAAATCTGGGCAGTTGTCTTATTCAGTAATTTAAATAACTAGTGTTTAATTTTAAGGAATTTTTATCATAGCAGCAGTTGGGCTTAAAAGTGACAACAGATTAATTTTGAAGTATTCCAAAAAACAGCTTGCTAGTATATGACAATGCTAATTTCTTATTTGAACATTCAGACATGTGCTTGTCAGCTGATCCTTACACATGTAGACAAGATACTAGAACTGGAGATAGCAGATTTTTTGTGATAGAAAATTCACCTCTCAAACAACCACCACCAATACTTTGGATTTTGTGTGGTATATTTTATAATGTGTGGAATGTGCAAGGTGTGCATTCTAATTGCACCCTCCATTTATAGGTGTGTTTTGATGTTGTTGATTGACTATATTAATTTTGTATCATAAATTAAAACTAGTCAATAATGGAACAAGACTTGTAGTTATCAGATTTATATGTGGCATATATGGTCCAATTTTGAGTTTAGTGATTGGTTTAGGGCTCCATCAGTAGAGTACTTGGTTGGAAATTCTTCTCTTTGTGTGAATACAGTAGCAAAGATGAATTTCTAGTTTAGTGTACTTGCTACTTAACACTGAGCTCCATTTAACTGATTTTAGATTCAGTATTTTCACAAATGCAAGATTTACAAAAAAAAATCTGACCATAACTTATATACCTCCTCCCTTGTATTTCTTGGAGCAGGCCTGCTACCCAAACTCTGTATTTAACCTTTATTTTGTTTTTATTTTTATTACTCCTGATGTTTCATTTCTTGATTTGCTCATTTGTTAACCACAGTGCTGAAGCACACTAAGCATTTTATTTTAGTCGATGGACATTTTTTTTTTCCATGGCTGTTGTATCTCAGTGAAATTTAAAACTAATATGGAAAAGAAGCTTCCTTTCCATTCTGAAAAAAAACCAGAATTGACTTAATTATTTTAGATTTCTAGCATTTCTATTTCTCGATGAATTAGGGTGAAATACAGGATTTCTTTATTATTGTGATTGCAGTGCATGCTACAGAAAAATAGCCAAGTAGAATCCCTCTAAGCTAATAGTCACAGTGCTGCTTATCATTGTCTCTGTTTTCCTCTATACAGCAGGACCAGTTTTGACCACCAAAAGAATTAGTAACTATGTGAATATCTAGATTTGTAGTGTAATTTTTTGCTTTTCAACATAAGCTACAGTTTTAGTTAATTTTTTTAATTATTTTTTTTTTTCCAGATTTAAAAATACTTGTTTATACTCAGGTTTTGTGGGGGGTTTTTTGGTGTTTTTTTTTTCCCGCCCACCTCCAAACACTATTATTTAAATGTACAAAATGAAAGGTAATGAATGAAAAAAAAGAATAGTTTCCAGATTGGGCCTGATCCAAAGCCCAAAAGAAGTACGTGAAAGAGCATGCTATTGACTTTCATGACACAGGATTTGGGCAATGATGTCCTATGAAGTATAGACATGTAGTAAGATTTTTTAAATACTTTCTTAAATTTTAAAAAGAAATTATTTATTATTTGCAATTAACCTCTATTACTGAAATCAAAATATGTGAATTCAATGCAGAAGTGCGAATGTGAATTTTGACATCCATTTTTCAAGTGCTAGTGTTTGTGTTTTTGTTTGTTTTTAAGTAGAAATGTCTTTAAATTAGTATTTATAGGTAGATACTGTTAAGACAGTACAACAGAATAAAAGGAGCTCTTTGTGAAATGGTTAATAATGGTCTTATTGGCAAATCATCACTATTGCAAATGTCATAGTTACAGCTCATCTTTAAAGTATATGAATTTAAAACCTAACTATTGTGACTAATATTTATTTCAAAGTACAGAATGTGTCACAGCAGTAGGGCATCCTATTATTAATGCAGTAAACTCTTGCTTTAGTAATTTTTGGTATGAGGTTGCTGTGCTCAAGTTCACAGCTATATAAAAGTAACAGTGAAACATGCCTTTTTTCGGCTGTATCTTGCTGTAACATGTGAAATGACTCGTTCCCAGGGAGAGCCATATGGACAAGTTGTTCCATATTAAACTTGCTACAGTATAACTTCAGGTTGGCCTTTTATCCTATAAAGTCTCTGGTTAAAACACCAATTTTAAAGACTGTTTTCAATTCTCTTCTACTTTTTAAATCAAACCAAGGCAAGGCATGGCTTTTCCAAGTAATCTCTTCAGGTTGGAATTTCTTTATTTGAAAAAGTTCATGAATTCTTACCTGCGCTCTCATCACTATGATGCTTATCCTTTGCAAGAATCGTGTCTGGGTCTTGCTGCATTTAAAATATGCTTTGCACTGCACTGCATACAATTGCATACTACATTACATGAATCTACCACAGTTTTTTCTCTGATGGTGCCAGCTTATACTCCAGATCTTAATTTCACTAAAGGAATTTGCATAGATTCCGCTTACTTCAAATGTAAGAGTAAAAGCTACAGAGGAGTAATGTTAATGCAGGCAGATTTGTGCAGAATATGATACATAGCCAACACGTTTTCTTCATATTTCCTTTGTTTTTTACCCTCAAAGAGGCACCTGCTGCTGCAAAGGGGTGCTGCAATAGCTTCCAAATCGGGAACATTCACTTTCTGTGCTTGCAATAATTTTTTTTTCCCTACTCTGTAAGTCACTACTGAAAAGCTTTTCTGAAATAGAAGAACAAACACAAGAATGATATTTCAGGGTAATCTCATTTTGCCTTAGCCTCTGGTAGGTGAAAGGAAAAATGCCTATGCATTTTCAAAACAAAATGAAAACCCAACCTTTTCTGCTAAGTTTCTTATTTTAAGTGGCCTTTTTTCAAAGAGAGGGAATACCCTAGCCTCAATTTATCTTTACTAGAATATCGGTAGCTCATGTGTAAGCTTGTGTTTTGTCCTTTTTGTTTTGGCAGTGTTTTCCAGTTGAAAAGAAGAGTGAACTCCTAGTACTCTGCCTTTTCCAAACCTCTAGTTTGTAGTTGTACTTATCATCAATATTGCAGGCCCTGACACTCTGCAGCACTGTCACTGTATATACTGTGAAGGCAGTAAAAATGAGCACTAATCAATCTTTCAGAGAGAAGCAATGAGCATTAGAAGGCCACTATCCTGTGACTAAACACACCCCTTTTATGGAGTGTTGGTGCTAATAAAGGACAGCTTATTACTGAGGCAGAGACCAAAGCTTGGGTGAGGTCAACCATGACTGGCAGTCATCAGTCATTCTTAATGATACTTTTTCCCGTGCTTTCTAAGGGATTCTGAGCAGAGTGCAAATCATTCGGGGTCATCCATAGTTCATGTACCCACAGATGGCAAAGGTTTTGAAAGACTTTAGTTTAAACTTGGGTGTCTTTTTTTTTAAAAAAAAAAAAAAACGTTACTCAGGCAAAAAACCTCAAACAAAACAGATTTTTGCTCATTTGGAATGTTGTATTTTCTTTCACCTTAATAGATGTTTTACACACTAGAGTGCTTGTGCATTATAAAGAACTACATAAATTTATTTTTATGACGTCTGTCTTCTTTAATTATTACCTTTGATGTCTATTGGTGACTAAAGAGAGCTTAACAGGATTTCTCTCCCTTCTTAAATTTCGCAAAGTGAAACTCAGCCAGTCCCTGACAGATGTCTGTTCCTCACCTTCAGGATTATTTTATAAATCCCTTTCTGATGAGCGGAAGTGTCAAATCAAGGACAGGTCATAAAGTAAAAGTATAAACCTTTTAAAGGGAGACCTTGGTAATATATAAACATTTTGCACACTATCTGAAATTTTATGGACTTTAAAAATTATATTTTAGCAATAGAAAGGCAAAAGTTTAAAACACCAGGCAGTGTGCACGTTTTTAAATACATGCCATTCCCTTGCTCCTTATCTTTCTTTCTATAGTCATATTTTACATGTTTTGAGAAAATAGCTGTACTCTCTGTAGGGGCTGTCACTAAAGTTTGGGTTTCAAAGGGTCTCCCTATTTCATTTACTTTGAAATTTGTGCTCTTTTCAGTCGTTGTTTTTAAATTCCTCAATTAAGCACTCTCTGCACCACCTTGATGTTGGTGAGTGGGTATATTGCTGCTGTGATCTAGACAACTGCTGTCATTTTCAGATGGTTGAGTTTATCTGAGATTTTACTTGAGCAAAACCCTTATTTTATTTCTAAACCTGAGGTAAACTGGATTGTTTTTAGGGTCTTCTGGGAAGTCCACACGAACATGTAAAGAAATATTTTACTTTACAATAGTACATTTCTTTATAATGCAAAAATCCTGATGGCAGTTTGGAGGACAAGGGAATGTGTGTGGTTAAATGTATATACATACAATTATGCATATGAAAGTGTAGAGACTTTAAAAATTGACTGTAAATAGTGGTGTAATTTTTACAGTTACAGCTGACTTGCATTTTTTTTTTCCTCTTTGTACTGCTGAAAAGCCGAGTATGTACAGCATGTGTAAAATGAAGAATGCACTTTTGCTTGATTAACATTAAAAGCTCATTTGTTTCTTGGTGTGTCTGTACAGCACTGAGCAATATCGGACTGTGTCCCATGTAGAAACATTTAAAAGTTTCCATATTTTGTTTTTTCCATATTTTGGTCATTTTTTGCATAAAATGGTAATATACAGAGGCCAAGGGGAACAAGGTAAATATTTTTTTAGAAGGTCAGAGGGCTTTTTTTCTGCAGTGTTTAGTGGCTAGTGAAATTGTCTGATGAAGTCCTTCATGGGTTGATGATGTGAATGTTTTCTTTCCTTGTTGGCATTTGTGTGTTTTTTGTGTCCTGCTTAAAATCTCAAGTCAGTTGACTTCAGCAGAGTTAGACAAGAGTTAGACATTGGAGAACCGCTGTGATTGGTGCATCACTGGAAATGATGTAAAGCATATGGAAATTAAATTGATTGACAAACAAACATTTATGCAGTGTTCAAGCTGATAGCAGTGCTCATTAAGGCCTGAACTGGGGTGGGGGGGGGGGTGGGGGGTGCCCTGCCGCACTTTTGTGAGCCCCCATCCCTGTGATGCTCTCAAGTAATTGCTGGTGAAAATACAAGTGATGCTAGAAGGCAGTTTACCTGGTGCGAGGAGCAGCTTCATGCAGGCACAGGGGTGTGCCCATGTGCAGCCCAGTGCTAGGTCAGGACCTGGGGCTACCATTCATGCAAGAAATATTCCTATTCCCAGCTGTATGTATCACATGAGACCTTTAATTTTCAGTTATGTGGAGTTGTGGATGGTGAGGAGGAGGTGCGAGAGTGTCTACATGGGGAAGAAGACGGTGAAACTTGCATCCTGTCATTGCTGGCTTGAGGGCCTGCAGAAAGCCTAGGCTAGCCTTGTTGGTCAGCTGAATGTGTAGGCATGACATTTTAGTGCTCTGTGGCACTAGTTTTCTCCCTGGTCAGAGAACAAAAGTCACCTTTGGGTTCAGTGTCCATCCTGTTCCCCTACAGGTAGACTACAAACAAAAAGCCAGAGCCGTTCCGTGCTTGCATCTCAACAAGGTGATGTGTGAGTTCAGCCTTTCATACAGGCATAATGCTTGGGTTTAGATACCGATCCCTTCTCCCTCTCCTTCCCCCCCCACCCCATACTCTCCCTGTGTTTTTAGATATTTAGTTTTTTTCTTCCTATCTGAAATCCTTTATTTTGTCTTTACAGTCTGGTTGAATAGGAATTGTTTCGTTTATGCAGCTTTGTGCTTTTTCTCTACAGCTTGTATTTGCATGAATGTGTTGCAGCCTGATGCGAGTTCATTCGATTAAATAAAATGCTTAAATTGTAATCCGTGCAAAACGATCATATTTGAAACACTTGATGTCTCGGTGAGAATCCATTTAATAGTGATCAGATTTAAATGATTTAACACAGTGGTGGTGGTGGTAGGTGGGGGAGGGAAATAGAGTTTCAAGACATTCCTGTATATAAAAAAAAAAAAGATTAAACCAAATTCAGATATGTCTCTCTCTCCGCCTTCCACCCCCCCTATTTAAGCAGTCAAAAGATATACTGTATCCCCAGTGAAAGGGTGCTTTCAATCCAGTTATCCACTTTACCCAGTCTCAGTTTCCAGAACCTTCCACACCCCCCCTGGTTAAACCACTAAGCCTTTGATTCCTTCCTGATTACACTATGCAAGACATCTATCAAACACTGTCTTATCTGTTTGTAAGGCAGCTCAGGCCTCAGATTTAAGTCATGGGTTTTGGCTACAAGTTGGAGTGTGATTAATAATTGACTAATGTAGCTTTTATTTATCACAGGCTAGCACATTTCACCATTACCGAGTTAATTTATGTTAAGTGTAAGCTGTCGCTCAATCTGTTTTTCAACTTTTTTTTTTTTTTTTTTTTTTTTTTTTTTTTTAAATCCTAAGTCTATCTTTCACTTTTTGAGAAACAAAATCCTTACACAGGGCACAGTCTTACTTGGTGCCAAAAAGTTGATTTCCTTTTCAGCAGAGCCATACATCACCGGCCCTCCCAGCTGCAGTGTCAGCCCCTGACAGAATGACATGTGTCATTTATCAAAGGGGCCAGGCCGGGCCTTGGGAAACGCACACGACAAAGCCTGAGAGAGTTCATTTCGCAGTCCCCTCCTACCCTCTGCGAGCCTCTTGCCAGGAAAGCCTGTGATGTTTCTGTCTTCGCAGCATTACTGTAAGTCCTTCAACCTTCACAGAATTAACCCTCGCTGCTGCCACTGCTGCCGCCAGACCTCCCCAGTGCCGCTGGACCTCCCCTCCCCCGAGAGCTGCGGTGCCCAGGTGCCATCCCAACCAGTCCCAGTGTGTGGGAATAACATATAACATGCAGCGGGCTGCTCCCTCATCCATTTACCCATTTCTCCTGGAAAGAACTCTTTTTTTTTTTTTTTTTTTTTTTTTAATTCCCATATATTGTGTGCTATAAGAATTAAAGTCCTACGTTTTTCTACAGCAGGACAAGGTCAAAGACATAAAGAATAAGGTAATAAAGCATTTCTGTTGTGAAAAAAAGGGTAGCTACTGTCCTGTGCACAGGTAGGGATTTGTGTTTCATGTACAGCGGTGGATGAGATGATCAGAGTCTTTCTTCCACCATCCTGTTTAAAATTTCCTTCTGGTTATTGTGAAATCATGTGCTTAAATAAATAGAGCAGGTAGTTTCTCTGCATGCCACTTCGCAACATATGAGCTGCATAGCACCAGCTTAGATGAACGGAGCTGGTAGGACTCACCACACTCCTCCTGAAACTCTATCAGCTAGAGGGGGCAAGGTGAGGAGAAGGAAAAGTTGATAGCATTTAACAAGGTAAAAAATAATCTGCAAACCTCAAGGTGTCGCTTGCACTGAATAGTTTAATTTTTGTAATGTAGTTGCCTCAGTTCTGCAGCCAGGAGATGACAAAGGAGTTAAAGCAAAAAATAATCTTTTGCCAAACAAAGAAGAGCATATTTTCAAAATATAACATTTCCTGAAACAAAACTTTTGTATGCATGTGTGTGCACAAATGTGTTTTAAGTGGCTGAATTTAAAGTTATTGTCTCCTCCCCTCCCCCCACCAAATCACTCTTTGTACTTTGCATACTTCCTACCACACTGAAGTTATTTACAGCATCAGATATCATTTAAAGAGATAGCTAAGGAGACTGTACCCTCAGCTAGGAACTTTCCAGAAAGGAGTCCTATAAATTAGCCATTGCTCAGGAGTGGCTGTTTTCTAGTCAGGGCTGGTCCTTTCATTTGTCTACATAAGGCTAATTTATTTTTGCAGCCAGATGTGGGCTGACAGCCATCACTCAGAGCTTCCTTCCCCCACTGTTAGGAGGTCGGGAAAACAGTCACGTTTCCCATTTTACAGAATCCCCATCAACATTATTGAAGATGGATGTATCTTTAAAGCAAAGATTGATTGTGGATATCGGAGTTATGGTGTCATTTATCATAGTGAATATTATTTAGACTTGGATTGTACAAGGCTGTAACTTGAGACACAGCCAGGGGAGGGACAATCTGGAAACAGGATCCATGAACTTTAATGGATGGATGCTTTTTCAAAGCTCCACTCACTATAGCATGATTTACTTTTCTTACAGAAAGGAAACAAGCATTTCAGTTTTAAAGGGCCAGCATGCCGTCTTGTCCTCTTTAGTGGGTCCTTCACGAAGGCATCTGAGACTTAAAGCTGAAACAATAAATAGTGGTTGTGTCTGAATGTTATTTGTATATAAGTGCTTTTATGCTAAACATATCTAGGTGCACTTGAGACTCCTGTTTTTGTGAATTGCACTGGTTATGCTCTCTGTTGAAGGGATACTCTGGCTGAAGAATTCAAAATATTGATTATAGGATCCAGTGATCTGAAATTTCAGAAGATCCAATAAATTGCATTACAAGTGGCATTGTTACTTTGACACGTTCATCTCTTCTGGGAGACGAGCATCTAAGCTACATACTGCTTGAGGCATCTTATAGAAGTGGAGCATTCACTAAATTGTGCATGTATCTGGTGGAGCATCAACTTTCTTGGTTGTTGAGAAATGCAGAAGACCTCAATAACTGTTTGCATACTGTGCTTGTATTCCACTTTTATGTAAGATTAAGAAATGTAGATTGAGATCTTGCAGGTGGACACATACCTTTTTGTATTTTCAGAATATACATTTGATAAAAGTGGTTGCAGCCCTGCTGAAAATCTGAAGGCATGGCTCAGCTAAGTGCTATTTCTAATTTAGTACCACCAGCATGCCAGTGTGTTTGATGAATTTATTAGAATGTTTCATCCTTTGAAACATGACTTCTGATTTTTTTTGCAAATGAATTGCCTTGAGTTCAGAAAATGCTCAACTGACTACAGTTAAAGGGAGAAGTTCCTGAAACTGATAGCATAGGTTTAGATACAGTGCAAGCATGTGTCAAGCATACTTCCCCACATATTCTGACAGCTCAGTCCCACCTTGAAACTTTCTTCCCTTACCATTATTTTCCCAATTACTTTGTTCAGGTAACCATCTGCTCCCCACGTGAAATTGCTTATCTCCCATTTCCTTCCAATTTCTGATTTTCTGATTTCCACTGATACAGTTTTTGGAGTTCATTTGCATGCCTCTGATCATAACTTGGGGTCCCTCGCAACCTGCCCCACTTCAGTGGGGCATGTCTCACTGTTTGAGAATGACTGTGTTATGACAGAATTGCATTGGACCGCAGTTTAGTCATGTGGGCTGATATGTGTCTACTTAAAGGAATGTAATAGCATTTACCAGACTTGTCCTTGATGGAATCATCATGTATTATCATTTAAAGCAGTGCTTCCTCAAGGGTACACTAAAACTTGCACCAAACTCTCTTCTTCTTTTTTTTTTTTCTTTAAACAAAACTAGAAATCACTTTGTAATAAACCAAATTCAGTACAAGAGTTTTCATATGAATAGTCAAGCTCAAGAGTTGTTAAAAAAATCCAAACAATGAAAGCAATTATGAACATCTGTTTTTGAATGCATATGTATTCTGTACATAACAAATAGTGAAATCCTATTATCTAGAACAATAAAAGGGAATTTCCCTTTCTGTCTGAACACTCTCTGGGAGGAATATGGCCTTCCATTTAGAATCCTGATTTGGTGGGTTTGGATTTTTTTCTTTTATTAATGAGATGAAAATGAGGATATCTTTTTTCCACCTTTTTTTTTTTTTTTTTCCCTCTATTTCTTGTAGCTGAGATTTCAATTTCAGGGACACTAGTATAAATCCTGGGAAATCTATTTTTACACCTGTGCAGCAGAGATCAGAATGCCTCTATGAAGGCCTGCTATATTTACTCATACATAAAAAGTATTTTTCTCTTGCTTGAGAAACATACAAAATGTCTTCAAAGAGGAAGCAGTTTATCAAATTCATATTAATCACAGCATCAATAATGTTGACCGGGGTCAAGTCATTACACTAAATATATTGTAACCATTATTAATGCATGTAGCCCAGTGCCATAGCTATGATATAAGACTGCTGTTTCCTGATTAAAAGCTGTTTGGTGATGCAGAGGTTCAATACAGATTCTCCCTACCTTGTAGTGACTGACAGTAGCTTCTGATATTCTGCTTTCTTCTGACAGTGGAGTATATTAATATCAACACACCTTTCAAAGGGGGCTACAAGAAGTGCAGAGCGGAGAAAACAAAAGTGTCTAATTTCAACAGCCACAACTGTGCATCCATAAGGCAGCCAAATTTATCATGGCACATTATGGAGTGCAGCAAATGTCATGAAAACCATTGTTTTTTAATTTTTTTCCCCGAGAGTCTGAATGAGGTGATTTATGGTAGTTATCCATCTTAAGGGTCATCCATCAACTTTTAGTTGCTAGGCAATCAAACCAACAGCTGTTTGCTTTGAATCAAGCTGAAAAGTTGTCAGTCATCACATGCAGGTATGACCTTAGTGGTTAAAAACATTATGCATATAAAATTAAAGAGACAAAGTCCTTATTCTCACTCTCCCATAACATGGCTTATTACTTCCCATGAGCAACACTGTCCCCAAAGCTTTTATTTTAGGCAACATTTTGGAAGAATACAGTGCCACATACACTGGTCATTGCATCTCAGAAATATTTTTGTGCTCACATAGAAGTTCTTTGCAGAGAAACAGTTTGTAGCAGGGCAGATGTGACGTCAAGCCAAGTAAAATAGAACTTTTTGAACTCAATCTCATTGGCATATTTAGAACCAAGGGTAGATCTTGGGCAAAAAAACTGTTGTAAAAGGCTACAATTTGGTTGAACGAGTGCACGTCTCACTGCTGGAGTAGTTAATGGTGCAATATTTAGTGTCAGCAATGTTAGGAAGCTCTTACTGGATGGAGTTCTGAGCAGCCTGGTCTGGTGAAAGATGTCTGAGCCAAGGACAGAGAGGTTGGAACTAGATTATCCTTAAGGTCCCTTCCAACCCAAACCATTCTATGAATTCGTGATTCTATGATTCAGCTGTTTTACTGTGTCCCTTTAGAGTGGATCTAGACGACACAGTGATGAAACCTCCTGAATTCCATGTTCACTCTTCCGCCATGTTTTTTACTATAAACAGACCAGTATCATTTGTTGTTTGGAGGCATTGTATTTGACAGTGAAAGAATGACCTAGCTATAATACGAGAACATGAATGTGTTTCCATTCCTTGCTTCTGGTCTTCTGTTGAAATCACTTGCAAGAAGTTCTTTTTATTGCCGTTTGGTTCCACTGACTGCCATTCCCTGTTAAAAAAACTTCAGAATGACTGATGTATAAAGTGAGCTGGATTCTGCAAGAGATTCTAGAAAATACTGAAGAAGCTTGGATGTAAATTGTTGAAAAGACAACAATGCATGTTATTTCAATAAACTAACTATACAGTTGCCAATTTGCTGTTAGTTCCTGATACTTGGAAATTGCATGCATCTACGATGCTGCAATCTTGAGCCACAGAGCTACTGGCAGATTGACAAGAGATGTAGCGAAGGGTCAGAAATATTCTGTGCAGATGTGGAACTGGGAAGGGAAGTGAGCCATTTTTGGGAAAAAGCTGTCTATGAGCCATTTTTTCCTCAAGGTAGCCAGAAGACTACCTTTATCTATTGATCAAGTGTTTCAAAAAGCTCAAATATGAGCTGCAGCTGTTGAGGTGGAAGTGTTCTGCAGAGGAAATATTTGTTGCCATGGGTTTTTCTGAGACCTCAGGCCTTTCTTCAGAAAGGTGTGTCTTATTTCTCTTTTAATTCAGACACACTTGCAAACCTGAGGCCAGTCCTGGTGAAGATGACACATAGTGGTTGTTGATAAATCTTACTTTCCCGAGACAGTATATCTTCCTCTGCTAACCTGTGCGAAACAGTAATTGTCTTGTCTGCTCAGGGATTCTGCTATGCGCTAACTAATCATGGTAAGAAAAGACTCTGTCCTCATTTTGATAAATCTTTTATAATATTTCAGATTTTATTTACATAATTACCCAATTGTCTTTGTCCCCTTAACGTCTTTGACTTTCATTTGTGTATAAATTTGGCTGTGCACCTATTTAGATGTCAGTGAAGCTAATAGTGAACAATCCTGTGCCCTTGAAACTACTGTGTCATCTGCGCGGGCTCTTGTGTGGGCTTCCAATCACGTAACATCTGAGCACCTTCCAAGTGTTAATGTAAAATATATGTGCAAAATACTCCTTGTAGTGAATGCACTGATGGGTGATAACCGTTTTCATAACATCCTTGCCGTCGTATTTTCACTTATCATGTGGCTCACACCAGGTGGCTTGTTAGCAGTTGCTAATGAGTTTGTTGTAGTGTGGGAGGTTCCCAGGTTGAGAGCTAAACTTGAAGTTTTGCTCCCTCACTTGGGCTGTTTCCAAGACTTGTATGTGTAATCCTAATGTTATTTCAAAACACTTCTAGCACTTAATTTTGTTCTTCACAGAAATATAGATGCAGCAAATGTGTGAACCAAAGCTTATCATGATGTATCTATTTCTATTTGTCCCTTATAAAGACCCCTAATACTCTTTCCTAGCATAACAGTATTATTTTCTGTGTCTTCTCAGTAAAATAGATTAGTAAGACTGTAAGTCCTAAATGGATCTCCTGACATTTTTGACTCCCTTCCATTTACAGCAAGCAAAACCTTCTCTTCTACTCTATTTTTTTTAAGATAGTAACTACTTTAGCTGTAGAGGGGGAAAGTTGATGTTGGTTTTACAGGAAATTTAAGGAGAAAATGATCACTTTGGGACAGATAGTAGTACCCTGTCAAGTATTATCCCATCTGCTGGAAAATAGTGAAACTCATAGTGGAAAAAAGTGGCAGAATCAGGCTGTTTGATCAGGTTTAATCTATGAAGTGCCTCACCTACTCCTTTAACCTTTTGTATAGCTCAGTATGTAATCCACCTGTCCACATCACCAGAGGGACAAAATGAAGAATTTAGACTGCTATTGAACAGAATGAATTTCTATAGTGGATCAACCTAATGTTACAGTGATGACATGTGGTAATTTGATAGTTACCACATAATAACAGGAACAATGCAGCACATACTGTACTGGGAAACTCCATTGGATGCAACAGTAATTACATGGCAACTCACTGACTGTTAACACTTTGTCGTCTGATTACTGAGCACTTAAACTCTGTCAGTGATGTAGTTAGCATAAGTGTGTTTGATGTTGAGGTATAACCAGAAGCTGTGTATTATTTTTTTTTTTTTTTTTGACTCCTTGACCTCTGTATTTATGGAGTGGTTATATCTTGTGTAGCATGAAGAATTTTTTTATCAACCTGCAGAGTCATGCCTCTGTTCTTCTGAATTTTAGTGCTCTCCAGAGCTGGTGGGTTTGCTTTACTGATGCATTCCTGGAAAGATTATTAAAAATAACCCCAAAAAACCCTGAAACATATTTCCAAAGTTAGCCCTCTAGTCCTATGCTCATGTATATCCAGCAGTCCTGCTGGTGTCTACTGCATTAATTTGTACTGAAATGGAATCTTAGAATGAAGTTAATGCTCAAGTGTTGAGAATGTGATTGAGTAATGTAGTGGGAATGGTTTTGTTTTTAAGACAAATGGAGAATCAGATACACTCAGATGGTTTTGCCTGGTTTATTTTAATTAAAGGTAGGAGATTATATGAGCATTTGAATTCTGTATTTCTAACTGTTCTTTGGCTTTGTGTATAAATTATATTTATATATATCTGTAAAATTGCTCTTGTGACTTTTGTTAGAGAAACAAGCATTTTCTTGTCTAAAGACCCTGAGCCAAGATCAGAGCCTGTTCAGTTAGAGGTTGTTTAGAAACACGGAGCACAGACTCCACTCCCAAAGAAGACAGTCACGATGAAGGAGTAAGAAATAGAGACGTCATAAAGGTGAAGTTTTGTTTGTAGGGCTAAGAGTAAGTCCACAGTCCACGATGCATTCTTCAGGGCTCTGTCCTTTACAAAATCGTACCTATCCCTCAAGACTGGGCAACGTCCAGCTAACTTATATTTCCACTGAGAGCCCATGATGATCTTTTTCCCATCCTCTCTTGTAAAGGTTAGCACTTGCAGGTATTCTTTTACAGGCAGTATGTAGCTTATGTTTTATATTGTATTTTTTTAAGCAACATTATACTTAAAGAGTATTTCTTAATTTGAACTTTTAGTTTGCTCCAATGGCATCAGGAGTAAAAACTTAGTTGGATGGTCAAATAAACATGTAATCTAATCTATTATGTACCTGGGAAATTTTTTAAACTTTAAGCATTAATCTTTTTTCCTTTTTTCCTTAAGTAATCAGCTACATCTGCTTTTAAAAGGTTCCCAAAATCTAGTAGATCCTGTTGGAGTACAGTTCACTTCTTCAGGTGAATGGCCCAGTTCCTCAGATTAAATGTTCTGTTTACCTGTGGAAAGCACTCCTTCAGATGCTGTAACTTCCGAGTAAAGTTTTGCTTAGATCAGATACATATTTCAAAGTTTGTGCCTTTGTACTGTATACTCTATATAAAGAGCACACAGAAAAAAAAAAATTAGCATATAGAAAAAGAACTGAGCCAGGAGCCAGGAGCATCCCTGCAATGTTTTTCACTGTAAAAAAAGAATTTTATATAGCCTTTTGATTCCTCTTAGAGAGGGTTTCTAGACTGGAGAACACTATGTGTAGCAGTTTCAGAGAAATTTAGCAAAATGTACAGTCTCTGTAATCCTCTTCCTCAGCACAATGCCACCCTACCCATATCCATCTTTCTATGCCTTTGTATTTCATAAGCATTTTGCCAAACACCTGTGAGTTTACAGCAGTGTCAGTGCTGTGATACTTTTGCAGAGACGAGAAATACAGCAAACATAACTGTGAAAATTTGTTATTACCACCACCGTTCTGTTGCTGCCCTTCTGCTGAAGGCCACTACTCCCATAGCTGTGGGATTTACCTCTTCTGGAATCCGTGAGAACACATAGGCATTCCTCAGCTTCTTCTTTGTTCCCTAAACTTCTCAGTCTGACCCATCTGGGAGCCACTAGCATTAGCACTTATCACCTGAGCTGGGACTGAAGCCCTTTTGCAGCTACATACTCCACATTCACAGAGTCAGATAGATATCTCTACTGGTTTGAGCCTGGATTTCCCATAGCAAAGTCTCAGATGTCCAAATCCTTCAAATAATTCAATCACAGTTCAATAACTAAACAACAAAGTAACAGTTCGAGCTGGGTGCCTCTGAGGAGGGGCCTGGGCCAAAGAAAACCTGGTGCTTTTATGCCCTTACAGAGTAAGTGTGCAAAGTCTGGGGTGCTTAGCCCCTGCTATGTCTCTGAGTGTTCTATTTCCCCAGCTGGGCCACAGGTCCCTGTACCCTTGGTTATGCAGAGGCTCAGCATTTCACATCCTCTTGTCAGTAACTTCCATCATTCAGAGCTCAACCTGAAGCAGCTTGCACTGCAGCTGCACACCCAGCTACCTGCACTAAATGTGTCCTTCAACATCTGTACAGTCTCGGCTTCATAGTGTGAATCTGCTTTCACTGACAGTGTACACCAGGTGCAGCTAGGCTTGTTCTTAGAAATGAGCAGAACTCTTTTCAGAAACTAAATGCAGTTCCTTGGAAGTGGTTTGTGCCTGAGCACCAGTGTGGCTGCTATACAGGTGTACAGTGAAATGTTTTGAAGTGATGTGTTTTCTCTAGAAAGGTACCATTCTGTAGTTAGAGACAATGGTCTCCTTAACCACCATGCAAGATTTAGTTGAGATATCTCTTGCACCGGCTGTTCATCCTATCAACCTTCATCCTTGCCTAACAAGCTACATCACTGAGGATAAATCACACTGAGGTTGAGTCAGGTTGGAAGAGAGCACCGTGGGTCATTTGGTCCAACCTCCCTGCTCAGTTAGGGTCATCCTACAGCACATGGCATAGGATTGTGTCCAGATGGTTCTTTCTGTGCATCAGTCTGCCTGTTGCCTGTTGTCTTACTGCTTGGCACCACCAAGAAGAGCCTGGCTTCACCCTCCTGACATACTGCCTTCAGATTCTTATAGACATTAATAAGGTCCCCTCTCTGTCATCTCTTCTTGGTGCTGTACAGGCCCAGCTCCCTCAGAAGCATTCCTTGTAAAGAGAGATGGTCCAGTCCCTCAGTCATCTTTCTTTGCCCTCCACTGGAGATGCTCCAGGAGCTCCATGTCTCTCTTGCATTGAGGAGCCCAGAACTGGACACAGCATTCCAACTGTGGCCTCGCTAGGGCTGGGTAGAGGTGTGGAATCACCTCCCTTGAACTGCTGGCAAAGCTGTTCCTAATGCACCCCAGTTCACCACTGGCCTTGCTGACCACATGAGCACTGCTGGCTCCTGGCCATCTTGCTGTCCACCAGAGACCCCAGGTCCTTTTTTGTAGACTTGCCCCCAGCAGGTCAGTCCCCAGTGTGGGCTGGTGTCTGTGGTCATTCCTCCCCAGGTGCAGGACCCTCTCTTTGCCTTTGTTGAATTTCAGACAGTTCTCTGTCCATCTCTCCAGTCTGCTAAATTCTTGTTCAAGGCCTGTATGGAAATCTATTCCTGAAATCTAAGATGTTTTTTCTTTTGAAAACAGGATTACTTGGATTTTCTCTAAACCAACTTTTCTCTATAAGCTCTTGATTCAGTAGCACTGGAGGGTCTGCTACATTGCTACTCTTTCTGCCACCAAACTTTTTTAGTGAGATGTTGAGATGTACAATCATAACGTACAGTTTCAAGAATGCAGTAATGGGTGGTAAGCTACAAAATGGAAAGACGGGTGCAAGTGTAGCTGTGTGGCAGAAAATGGATTGAAGACCATTCAGAGTGTCTGAATGTCTGATGTAACAGACTCAGTGTCTAAGTTTAGGTTTAAGTTTTTCCTGTCATATATTCTTGTCACAAATTTCCTATGTAAGAAAACAACCCCAACTATTCCGTTTAGAAGTAGTGTTTTTGTTTTCCAGTGGTTATGCTCTTCTCAAAACAGCTGAAAAAAGTTCTCCAAAAGCATAGGTGAAGCTTATGTGATTTCATATGCATAAAAATTAATTATTTATTTAAAATCTATTTACATGAAACTGTTTTTATTATTTTTGAGAAGTCTATAACTTGGTCTTCCATTTTCCTCTTTAAACTAGCATTTCCTAGTAGTAACTTCTGTTTCTTTATGAGTCTTGCAAATGATGAACAAGCGGATAAAGCAGACAAACAATTCTCTAAGAACCACTTTTTTTTTTTGTAAATGCAGGAAGAGAGCACTTTTCTTCATCTTTATTTCTATTTTTTGTCTGTGCTTCTGGGGCATATTATCTAGCCTGAGAAAAGCTTGTGAGAGTATGTGTGTGTGTGTGTTTTTATGTATAAACAAACTTGTGAGTAAAATTGTGTAGGGTGGTAGTAAAATGTCTGCTTAGTTCAGTGTATCATGAAGCACGAGGCCAAAAGTGGAATGATTCTACTCGTTGAGAAAGGCATTTGTATATAACCACATGTATCTTAGGGGCATTTGATTGCAATTTGGTTTTTTTCCTTTTTTTTTTATGCTTGTACAGGGTGTAATGGGGAAAAAAAAATCCGTAATTCCTACTTTCTTCTGAAGAGGCTCTGCTGCCACAAGCCAAGTTGATTTCAGGCCTTCGGCTCAAGTTTGCTGAAACTGCTGTTTGCCTGAGAAAATCACAACATTTATGAACTTGATTCCTTGTAGCTATGCATATGCAATTTGGGGTGTCTCATTTTCAGCCAATGGATTCGCGGCTGCATCAGTGTCAAACTGGTGGAAGTGCGAACAGAATCAGATTTACAGGATCTTTGAACTCCTTGGTGATTAATGAAATTCTTAATTCTGAAAGTGTGACAGGAGGATAATCTTGACAATATTTCCCCCTGCTTTCTGTGGGTAGAAGGATTTGAAGCCGACAGTGGGAGCTGGGGGTCCTGACCTGTTCCATTACAGTGATTCACTTGTTCGGGCTGGAATCTCCCATGTAAATCCCTTCTCATTTCCCACATGCACCTGTACCTCATGCTTCTGCAGCTAGACGAGATCATCATGCTAGAGAGTTAAACTGTACTTCCACCACTCAGAGTCTGGCCAGGAACCAGAATATTCCCTTATTTTAAGCTTGTCCTGGAGGAACAGTGCCAATTCCCAGTGCCTTCAACATTGTTCTTGAAGGCTGAGAATTAAAAGAACTGAACTCTGTTTCTGTGTCCTGGCTTTTGCACTTTTAAAATTAAGTTAGCAGCAGTTGCCTTTCTGCATTAAAGATTTTGAGATTTACTTGCAAAAGAGCATAATATAATCAGCAATATGAATATCTTCTAATGACATAGAGTGGCTGATGAATACAGGACCATGGTCTCAGTTTTGCTGTTTGCTGTTTTTTCCCTATAAACCTCAGTGTGGAAGGAGACAGTGCCTATACAGTAGTTCTTTCTTCTAGTAACTGCTATATGTACCATTAGAAATAACATGTAGTTTTTAGACAGATCTGCCAAGATGTCTCATTACACTCAAGCTCATCTCCATGTCTGAGCTTTTAGATTCCTGAATAAAAGTTAGACAGAATAGTAGCTACCGTGGTGGGCCTGGTCCTTTGTTGTTAATGGTTGGTAGTATGGGTTTTTGGGGTTTTTTTTAGAAACTGGTGGCTAAGTCTTTTATTATATGCATTATGACCAGCCGTGCAACTGGGACTCTCAGGGCCCTTTTGTGGTTTGGAGTTAGTGAAAATGAGCGAGTACAAGCTGCAATTAATAAGTTGTGAAGAGCCTGATTGTTGCAACTGAAATGGTGAACTGATGTAGTTACCCAAAAAAAGATTGGGAAGCAGTGACCTAACTATCACCCCATGGAGAATGAGGCTGGTCTTAAATTTGTGAAATATCCCTGTTTTACAACACTGACTATAAGAAAGAATTCTGTTAAAAGTTAATGGAGGAGTTCCAATGGAACTCTATTAGATTCCTCCACCATTAAATGACTGATACAGACTTTAAATGGATGTTTTAACTAGGCATTGTTATCAAAAGGACTATTGCACAAATTAAAACTGGGCCCATAATCAGTGAAGAGAAGCTGGATTTACTCCTCTGCCTTTGGCATGGGGGATTCTGTGTGTGTTTGTGTGTACAAGTAAAGGAATAGAGAAAATGGTGAAGGAAAAGAAAATGGTAGAAATAATAATTCGAAAAGAGAAATGAAGCATCTACATTTTCAGAAATATACAAAAGTTGTCCAGTGAAAGTATTACATGGGTAAAGTAAGCGAGATACACTGAGATTTTATCTATTGAGCAAATGTGGCACAAGAAAAGGTGAAGAGACGCCTCACAAGATTCTGCAAGCTACTGGGTGTCCCAAACTTCCATTAAATTTGAGTTGAGGGGTGGGCTTGCTTCTGAAAGAGCTCAGATATCATAAACTCATCTGGTGTAATTCCGATCCTGGGCAGGGTGAAGCATCTGTAAATTCTGAGTATAAGGCCATGTTTTTGCGCAGCTGTAAAAAAAGAGGTTTATAGTAGAGTCAACGTAAATTGATTTGGAGCTGTCTCCTGTCTCCTGCTATGATGGCAATATGAAGTGTTTATATGAAGAGTAGAGGATTTGACACTGTTTCAAACTCAGATGTTGGCTTGGTGTTGTGCTATTTTAAAGTTTTCTTTTAAAAAGCATCAGGGAAACAGTTTGCTGTCTCTGAAGTTAAAGCCAGTGAAATTCTGGTTTCTGATATTCTTTTGCTTTCCTATGCAGAGTACATGCCTTTCTGTGGTGCCCCCACCATGACCCCCTCTCTAACCTGGATAGATTACCTATGAGGGGTCATTTGGTTTCCATCCTTGTGTAGCCATGGTCATCTCATTTGAAGGGACCCTGCCACATAGCTCTTTAAGCTCCCTCTGTGATACAGTGACAATTATATATTCTGTTAGCAGATGTCATCTTAGTTATTTCCTCCATCCTTCCAGTGAATGAAAGCTCTGTCAAAAAAAACCCCAAAACAGCTCAAAAAGAAAACAGAGCAAGGTAGATCATTGCTGTCACTCCATGTCCCATATGCAAACAAATGCTGTGCATATGTGGGGCAGTTGCTGTGTGTTTGCATAGATGTCTTTTTGCAGGGGAAGTGGAAAAGTAAGGTGTTTTGCTGTTCAGCCAGAACCAACTAAATTTGTGTTGTGTTTTCCTTCAGGACAGTTATGGTGATTTTTTTTTTTTCACTGATAAGTTTTCCTTTCTTTTCCCCATTGCTACAAGGCCCTGGATTTTACTTGTCTAAGAACTTCCTATTGAGGCTCTCACAAAGTGCTCTTCTGGCCTGCTTAAATATGAGATATTATCATGATATATTGTTTCTTCCTGCTCTCTGTTGTTTTCCAGTGTATTGCCAGTTTCTAGTTAATCTTCTGGTGCAAGCTGCAGACAAAAAGCAAGGTTCAAACCTGGTGATGGCCCCCTTAGTTGCCTTGGCATCTGGCCTACTTGAGTGTCATTGGCTTCTAGAAAAGACTGTCAGTTATACACAAATGGTTTCATACACATTATTTTGTGACATGGCTTATTGAACACTGGAATAGGAACATCTGAGCCTTTTCCTCTCACTTGTAGTAAAAACTTCAGACTTGGCATAAACTGCAGTCCTTTGGAGAAGGGCAGGTCTAGATCTTTCCTCTCTAAGGCACTGAACTGGTTTAATTGAAAGAACAATTTGATTTGCTGCTGTAGCTGCTGCTACAATGAAATAGCTTGGAATGCTAGCAAATTTTTACTTCTCTCACCCAAAGCAAGGATTTAATACTGGCAGGTGAACCTGTGAAGGCTGCTATCAAGTATACAGAGACAATAACTGTCTTGGAGGTGGAACTTTGTCAATATTTTTTGCCTTGGGCCAAAAAACATTCACAATAATGGAGTGCTAAAGCCCTGCTCAGAAGTGTTGCAGCTAGAAAAGGGGGAATTTATTCCAAGTTTTAGAGTGCAGTATTTTGGTAGGATGTGTGGTTTCTTAATCATCCTTATGTTGAAGCATCAACCATCAAGACATCTGGGGGACACCCTAAGGTTTGCTTCTTGTTCAGTAAGAGCTGTCCTTATACTTAAGGTCATACAAAGATAGCTACATGACTGCCCTTAACACATGTGTTGTCATGCATGGTTGAAGCAAAGCCTCTTCCTGCGCTCTGTAGCCTGGGCAGAGGAATTATCTAAAATTATTTGAAATATCCATAGTGGGACAGGGGAGAGAAAATTTCAAATTACAATGCTGGGAAATGGAATACATGTTTACAATCTACTTTTCCTGTTTCTTTCTGAAGTGATTATGAGATGATAATCATAAAATGATTGGGAGAAAAGATAATAGAAGCCTCTTGGGATTGTTCATATAATATGAGTATTTTATAGTGTCATAAATAGCAAGCCAACTAAGCTCTTATAAACTTATTTTATTAATGCACATTGATTTATAATTATAATTATTAAGCCCAGGAATACAGACAAATGCATGCTGTTTGGAAGTAGGTAAACAATTAAAGAAGCAGCTCTTAGAGGCAATGGGCAAAAGCCGGCAAGAGGGAGGGAACTCTGTGCTCTGGAGTTTGCCAGCCTCGAGGCTGACTTTCTTCTGTCTAATGCTTTGGTAGACTATGCAGACTTCCCCTTTACCTGTATTTGAAAATGAACAATATGAGGCAACACATCTTTTGAGAAAGTTGTTAGGTGCAGCGATCTAGGTATTTTTGGGCACTGGTGGGATTTTTTGCACTGTGCAAATGCAGAAAGACTTTGCTTTGGTAAGTCATGCAGGAAAATCTCTTCACTGATCCAAGCTCTGGCAGTAAACTGAACTCTAGCACTGCCAGCTTTTTGGTGGTATCTTTGATGCCTGTATATAAATGCAGAAGTAAACAAAAAGGCACCATGTTAGTTTCAGCTGTTTCAAATGATCAGCAAAGAAATACCAGTCGATGGTGTTTTCTAAATTAAAAAAAAAAAAAGCAACAACCAAACAAAACAAAACAACAACAACAACAAAAAAAACCCAACCCAAACCAAACCAAACCAAACAAAATAAAACCCCAAAACACCCCAAAACTAAAAATTACCTTAAAACCCTGATCTTTATTTCCCTTAAGTCTTTTAAGGCAGAAGTAAAATAGTTTGAGATTGTGACTGTATTTTCTTAAAGGTTAGAAAAATTAACACTCTGCAACAATATTATCTGCATGAGACATTATTTTTACTGAGGTCCAATACTGAAATTCTTATCAAATGTAAGCTTATACTCCAAAAGCATCATTGGAACAAGATAATTAGTTTACTGTGTATTATGTTTCACATCAGCTTAGGAAGTTCTAGCTTTCTGCAATTATCTCCTTTAGTTTGGGGGGGGTCCAGTCCTCATTTTATGTGGCTTCTCATGTTGTTAGTGAGGCTCAGGTCTTTTTTTTTTTTTTTTTTTGCAACTGTGAACACATCTATGTGTGTTCCTCTGATGTGGATTTGAGTCCTTGATGTGTATGTATGTATGCCAGAAAGACAGTAACTTAATTTCTCAAGGGTTAAGCATATGCCTTTCTTTAAGTAGGTGAGTATTCCCAGGGCATTTAAAATTGGTTTCTAGATTTTAAGTTATGAATTGGTTTGAAATCTTCACCCTTAAATCTCAGATTTGTATTTGTAGATTGATTGCAGGAAAGGAAGATCCTGACCATGAGTGGCAGTCAGCTCTCTGATATACAGAGGAAGCTTATTCCAGAACTCGATGGTGTTTTCCTATGAATGAACAGGTATTATGGTGTAAGGAGCTTGGATATGTCAATCCAGCCAGATTCTGGTGGTTGCTTTAGACAGTATGTAACATCTGGATGTCTTTTGGCTGTAAGTGCAGTCCTGCTCAAAGAGTCAAGGAGTGCATTTTATTATCTGTCCAAGGTTTTCTACTTTAAAGGTGCCTTAAGTGTGTGCCACGAATCTTTCACAATAGATCCAGTACTGTTTGTTATTTCATAAGTAATAGAATAGCTACTAAACAATGTTGTACTTTTCTTCAGATAGGTAAAATCAAGTAATGAAATTCAGATTTTATTTTTCATTACAGCTGCAAATTAATGCCTTGTATATGCATAGTATTTTTTATAAGCAGATGTGGGATTAAAATAGTTTTTGAAGATAATTTGCTTGTTTACTGTTTCCCAGCTAAGTAAGAATATTTCTATCAATATTGATGAAAAATGAGCATCCTCTGTGGTTACAAGACCTCTTGTTTTAGTATTCTAACATATTCACAGGGTTCCCTGTTTAAATGAATTCATGTGTGGATCAGAAAAACAAGCCCTCATGGATTTGTATTTTGCCATCCACACACTTGGTAATTTTTATGAAAAGACCAAACCACAAAAGTCAAAGCCTCGAGGTCTCCCCTCACATTTTAGCGAAGATTTAACAGCAGGATGACATAGTGAATAAGGGCCTTCTTCTGTGATTTGCTCAGTACCTTCTATGATTTACCCTTGGTGCCAATAAGGGCAGGCAGTATTTTGCAGAGGGTATGCATCCCGTGGTAGAAGCAGATCTTCTAAGAGTTTTATGAGGCACACAGTGAAACAGCAACAAAAGTTATAATCTGAGCACCTCCCACACTTCCCCAAATAAATGGGACAAATATATTTTATATTGTGGCCTTTGCCTTTTTTTTAATTTGTTTTTGATTGCTATAGCTGACATACATGCTACTTAACAGCATCGAACAGTACCGAGTAAGTCACTCAGCATTGCTGAAAAGCTGGGGCCCCAGCGGAGGACGTGCTGGGACAGCGCTCATGTTAGTGAAACACATTCCAGAGCAGGCTGGATGAGAACTTGCTGTGCCATGCAGTGGATGGGAAAACACTGTCTGATAACACCTGTCAGGCCCCTCTCCTTCACCTGTAACTTCACAAATTCTTTTCCCTACATTGCCAGTGCCTGTTTCTGCAACAAGGAGTACATAGATGCCAAACAGAACTATTGAAATGAAACAGTATTAGAGCTTTTCAAGCACGATCTAACAAGTGATGAAAACACTTTTTCTGCTCATTTCCTTTAATGGTCTCCACAACCCACTCAAACTAAAATAATTGTAAAAAAATTCTAACATTTTCTTTGGAACAAAGAGGTGATTTTCCTCTTTCTCCTCTCTCTTTTCACACAGACGATTTTAAACATCTAGGTCTAGACAGCTCTGATGAAAGCTGTTTCTCAAATGTTTGTATGCCACTGATTTTACATTATTGGATCTCTTATCCTCTAACCTTGTATATTTTTTTTTTTAATTTTTTTTTTATTTTTTTTTTATCCCAGCCTGGCTAGGGGAATAGTTGCTGGATCAAAAAGATGCAAGTAGTGGGCCAAATTCTTTCCTTTCCTGCACCCATTTCCTTGTTTATACATGACTTTGGACCTGTTATGGTAAATGTAGAATTAGATTTTGCCTTTATCTGTTTTACTTCATGCACTTAGTTTTGTCAAAGAATACTGCATTTATGCACAGATGTTTGTTATCATAGCAGTAATTTTTCTTTGTTGGTTTTGGTAGCTCTAGGAACATTAGCCTGTACAGGGACAGCTTGCTCCTGCTGTTTCTCCTGCACTTTTCCAGATACCAAGTCACATGAGAAAACAAATCACTGTGTTTTGTGGTATTACGTTTTAGTTAGCTATTGGTGTGTTTGCCACAGGTGTTCTATATGAGCAAAAGAGTGACAAAAGTGTGAAGTATCAGAGGTCGTACAGAGGTGATAATGATGTCTGGCCATAATGCTAACAATAGCATTACCTGGAACAAAGTAAATTAGAATTTAATGAGGAGTGCTCTTTGTTTAGTGTCTCTTCAGGACTAGGATTTTCTTATTATAAAGACATGGCTACGCTACAAAAATGTTCAAGAATTCATGTTCTCCCTACTATTTGACTATCGCATTCATAAACTTCTGAGAAGTATCAACTGCAGTAAAGTCAATGGAAAACAAAGATGGAGTAAAAGAAAACCTGAGTTCTTTCAACAATTCATGACTGCCTCCATCATCATTTACAGAAAGGCTCACATATTCATGTATGCAAAGAAAAGATACTTCCTTGGAAAAGCACACGTGTGCTATGACTTTCTTATGTTCAGGCAAAGATGGTCTGACTCAGAATCTTTTACCTGCCTAACTGAGCTGCCTGTATCATCAATGGGGAAGTAAGACTTTCTTATATGGAAATAATTTCCAGGTTTCTCTTTTCTGTTATTGACAAACACTTTGTAATTAATATATAACAGTATTTAAAATGAAATAGAATGCATGGAATTATGGCCAAGGCATTTTTGGTAAACATTATACCTTTTTAATGTTAATCTGAAGCAATTAAAGGCCAGATCTCACACAGATGAAAGCACTCTAGGTCTCCAGTGTTAGAAGACAAGTTAGTTGAAAATGATTTCTGAAAAAGCCACAAGCTATTGATTGTGTTATTTGCGAGCATGGTTATTATGAGCATCTTAAATGCTACTCCGTTTTCCTGTCCTTAAAGCAACACACAAGCAAAACCACAGACAATATGCAGGAACTTGCTGCTGCTTTCACTTGACAATGGTGTTTCATTGCTGCCTTTTTGTGGTTAAAATAACTGAGTTGAGGGTAATGGCACATAAAATAAAAGCTATGAAAGGCTATGTCTTTTGAAAAAGAAAACAAAAAGTTGTAAATAGAAGACAGGACTGAAAATTAAAATGATAAATTGAAAAAAAATGTGATTGAACTTTTTTCTGAAAATACAGTTGAATTTGCAGCCATTATTTAGGCTGCAGCACTATGAACAGTGACTTTATTTGGGAGAAGAAATGCTAGGAATTTTATTCCTCTGCATTCCTATTTGTTTCCTGGCATCTTCTGATGATGTTTTTCTCTATTTTTTCTGTTATTATTTGCTAAATATATTATGACATTTTATTTACCTTGGTTGAGAGCTTTGAGACCTCTCTGTGGCTTCCCCATTCTAGCAATTTCACAAATAAATCACCGATCATTGTGCAGAAATATCACAGTTTGCATGAAGACAGAATAATTTTTATGTAGAAGAAACAGGTTTTTACTGGATAGTTGGATTACTGCATCTGTAGGTATGAGTACAGAAGACACCCGCTCGTATCTTTCTTTTTAATTAGCACCAAGTAGTTTTTATTAAACCAATGTGTTACAGAGGAATTTTGGAAGTACATTGGTAGAATCTACTTTATTCTTATATAATATATAAATGTCTTATTATTAATAAGACATTTTATTTTATGGACATACGTTTTTTTCTGCATGTGTAAAATTAGGATATGTTGTTAGTCTTTTGTTAATTTCCAGATAATTAAACATTATTATCTATTTACCAATGCATAAATGTGATCTGTTTACAATATCAGAGATGTATATAAAGCACTCAGCTATAGTTGAAGCTCTAATTAAAATACATCATTGTTTGTCATGGTTTTAAGGCGAAAATTAAAAAGCGTTGCCAAATTAATCTTCAATCAAGAGTTCATTAATTAGCTAACCTTCTGTAAATGGGCTGCAGTTTGATGACAGCTCACTAAAGGACCATTTAAATGAATTCCTGATTGTATCAATCAGACAGGGGAAAAGAATTAGATTTGCAGCTCTTTTGCAGTAGCTCCTGCAAATATTTTCCCAACATTTAATGCACACAATGGATGTTAAACTATTTTAAAGTGATGAATCCTTTTTATTACTGTCCCAAACTCTGTTACTTCTTGCTGTATATCAAGAGGAAATGTATAAGGCTGCCAAGGTTTCATGATCCTGAACAGAATATTGCAGAGGAATATGCTTTATAACATAGTAATAAGCAGTTGCTTGAAATAACATCATAACTTTCCATGAGAAAAACGTTTTGAACAAATTATTGATTATATAATAGTCTTTAGTAAAATTTACTTAGCATCTGTCATGAATTTTAAAATATGAGGGCTTAAGTGGTCAGGTACTTCAGTTGCTTTTGTGCTTGGCAACATAAAATTTCTGTACCTCCAGACTATCTGGAAATGTCTGCCATGAAAGTGACAAATTAAAGATGTTAGTGCTAGATAAGGGTATATTTCTGTGCTACTTTAGTGCACGTAGTATCTATCTAGACCCATCACGAGGGTGAAAAAAGAACTTTAGAGTGGGTTGTAGAAGTTAATCCATGATTTGGCAACTCCTTTTGTGGTATATAGGTGGCATTGCTTTAGTTGGATTTTTTTGTTGTTGTTTTTTTTTTTTTTCTGTTTTTTGTTTTGTTTTTTGCATATATTTAGTCTGTATGTATGACTTTTGTGGTTCTGTGTGAACATGTGTTTTATGAAAAGTATGGTCAAAATAACAGTCTCTATTTACTCTTGCCAAAAGTTCTCCTTCTAAACTCTGCATAAACACACATTTAGTTAACGTTTGGGTTGGTTTTCATCTTAGTGAAATAAAATGGTTTAGTATTTTTGGGAGGGTGGGTGCATTTATTTAGTCATTAGGTTCATATATTAAAAGCTCTTTGAAACAAAGTGCTAATTAAGGCCAAGAATGATTGAGTGTCAAAGCACTAAGTGACATGTTGCATTTCAGGACATTGCAAGCGTCTACAAATTGAAAAGCCATGGTGATTTTTTTCACCTATAGAAGTATTTCCATTTGTTTAGCATTACATATACTGATATTATTAATCAGTTATCTGTAATTGATGTAATATTCTCAGGTATTGTAAAATACCTCCCTGACTTGTTTAGATGTTAAAATACAGCTTAAGTTGAATTATTGTTTTTACGACCAGTGGAGAATTGTAAATTTTTGTTAGGATCTGCCATGAGACAATAACCTTATCTAGCACTGCTACATCTGCTAAGACTATCCTGCCAATTAAACCAAAGTGCTGGTGTGGGTTTTTTTCCTTAGTCAAGGTGTTTGTATCTAACATTTTATTCCGATACAGTAATGTAGTGTGAAGGAAAATCAGATAGGATTTTTTTTTCTGTGTGCTGATTTGCATATGCATGTCAAATCTAGCTATGCCATTTTTATGGTACTGAGGAAAACAAAATGACCTTTACTCAAGTTCTTAATACTGTAAGGTTCTTATGTTCTGAATTTTCAGAATGTTCACAAATTTCAGGTGGTGGGGGGAAGAGCCTGGAAGAGCAAACATTTGCTGATTACACCGCTGATGCTCACAACAGTCTGATACAGTCTAATACACTAAAACTCTCTATGCCTTCCTGTTATAATTGCATCTCTGCTCAAGGCTACTATAGTTAGGCTACATTAAATCTCATTGTCAGTCAGGCTGCATAAGGCTCAGGAAGCTCACGGGCTGGAGCTGGGCAATGTGATCTTCCTCAAGAGCAACTTCTCTCACTGCTACTTGCTTGTCTTCTCACAGACTGCTACATTACTATGTACATAATGGACACCCCTTACATAAATTATGTAACTTGATTTCTCCCCTGTCTGACAGACACGATTTGCTTAAAAATAAATATGAGCCTGGCAATCTAGGTTGCCCATTCTCCTTTTAGCTAACTGCACGTTATTTATCGTATTGAACTAAAAGGAAAAGCAAAAAGTCACTACTTCAGTTAACATCCAGGACAAGACTCACATGTTGGAGGTGGGTCATGTACAATTCACATGTATAATAAAATATAGGAGCTTTCAGCAGGGCTTCTATCAAAATAATTACCTAAGCAATTATCTGTGCTATTCAGCTAACTTTTGCATGCGATGGTGTTTCTGTGCTTTTGTGTTCGTCAACCTTACTGCTTAGTTCTCTTAGGAACTATTAGACTGACAGTTTTCAAATTGTGCAGCAAAGACAAAGAAAGAGAAAAAGTCTTTTTATAGAAAATTGTGCCTTTATTACAGGTAGTTAATAAGCTTTAATATTGTAAAAAATCAATGGGTTAAATGCAGTTGTATGATTTTAACTGGTGCAAAAATTCGATCCTATGCGGGTCGCCTGAATTTTCGGAGGTTGTCTTTAAGAGTCTCAACACTGCAGTTCTTCTCCTCCCAGATGCAATACTCTGTATGAAAGAGGAAAGGACAAGTAAACCCTGATGTGCTGAGCTTTTTCGAATTTTGCAAAAAAATTCCTGATCCTGTAGTTTTATACAAGCAAGAACATAAAAGAACTGTCCCTGAAGCATGCACCTCAGGATAATTTTGTCATTCAAATTGTTATTATTGTTATTATTACTATTGCTATTGCTATTATTATTTTAGTAGCTTGTTGGCTTCTGTAGATATTTATCAAATTAGATATATTTTAATTTTGATGTCCTCAGAGGTCTGTGTTGATGAGCATAGGCTTCAGAAAATAGTATTCATTCAGTTTGGTGTACAGACAGAGGAATTCATACTACTGATTGTATACTTTTAAAAAGACAAAACATGATTGATTTTGTGTGAAGATTTGTGTTCTCTGTCTTCTTTTAAGATACTGTTTACATTCTAAGAATGTTGGCTTTGTCAAGGGATAACTTTTGTATGATGCAAAGGTAAACGTTACAATGAAAAATATGGTCTTTTATTAAAAAGTTTGCTTTTTTGTTGTGGCAGTTTTCTTTTAGTGCACCATGGTTGGGGAGAGAAGGACAGTTCATAGGTGGGAAACTCTATGAATGCATCTATATTTAGGGGTTGTATCCTTCTTCCCAGTTACTGGCAAAGCGTTGAGAAAAGTAAACCATGTGCTTTTGTACTGTCGTATTTGATTTGGACTATATTCTCACTGTTGTTTGAAGCTAACATGAAACGCGGTGTCTGCATGACCCATTTTAGCAGCCCATTATCATAATTTCACTGTCATATGGCCACTGAGTTAATGTACTTACAAATGACAGAGAAAGTGTGTTACATGACCTTAGGGTTTTCAAAAATTAAATGACGTAGGAGGTCATATTTCAAAGAATTGTTAAAGATTAGGGTTCTGGGCAGTTGGCTTTTGGCTTTTTTCTTCTACTCACCTTCAATTGTCATAGCGTGTACCAAGAAGGTACCTTTATTTCTTGATAGAAAAAAAATACTAAAATTTTTACTTTTTTCAAGCTCTGGATTTTAGTCATTAGCCTAATAATTTTAAGTAATGTTAAAGGTTGAATGCAGTCTATTTTAATTATTTTTTTCATTGTAAATCATCCATCTTCTTGGTATAATGTAAGTTAAATTGTCTCTTGTGGTGTCTCTTGTTTTTCCAGGTGTGGATTTTTATTTTTTTTTTGTTTTGTTGGTTTTTTTTTTTTAAAGGAATTATTTTGAATGTATGAAGCAAAGCAAGTATGTTTCCTGGATTTGCTGCAATGGAACTATCTTCTGGTTAATCATGTGATGTGGTAGTACCAGGAATAATTTTGGTTTGAAAAATAACCTTTTTAACAAACGGCTTTCTTAATTTGATTATAAACCAGATCTGAATGTGTTTCTTAATTTAAGCATGTGACATTGGCATTTTATCAGAGACCAGTGTCCCCACACTTCCCAAATTTTATGGTGTCGTGAACCTACATTGCTAAAACCCACCATAGTGAGTGATTGATGTTTCTTTCATCACAGAAGGGGTTACATTGAGGGTAAACCACAATGGCTGTGATATATATTCAGCAAGTGAGGAAACGGCAGGAGAAACCACAAACATGTAGTCCAAGTGGCATATCCTCACCTTTTCCTCATAAAGTTTGGTATTGAAACCAACTGCCTTATCTTTCCTTTAGCCTTGTAAAGTTGGGAAATCCTGTAGGCAGCACTCTGCATGAAAGGCCTCTCCAAGGCTTTTCTGCTTGAACTAGAGTTTTCACAAACAAACGAGTATCTTTTTTTCCCCTAGAAATAGATTGAAGTCTGTCTTATTGTAAAAACCCAACCAACTGAACAAACAAAGCCCCCAGCCTTTGTTGTGACTAATATATTCTCTGAAAGTGAAACTGTGTGACAAGCAGAAGGAATCCCATAATTTTACTTAAGGACTTACTTGGCAATGCTAGAAACATAAAGTGGGGCAAGGATCTCCCTAAGCTGGATCTCCTTTACCATGCACGGGCCAAGTAATTTGTGACTCTTGAGTCAAGTATGCTCATCTGGGCTTGCTCAGGTAACCTGCGGTATGTTACAGTGTTGTTGGGGGGTTCGGTGGTTGTGTTGTGTGAGCATCATTTTCTCTTGGAAACCTTGTCTAGGCAGAAGCCGCCTTTACATAAGTGGAAATTTTGTCTCAGCAAGGACTGTGGAAGGAATCAATATTCTTCACTCAACCAGTGTTAGAAACCCTCCAGCCTCTGACCCCACTGACACAACACTTTTATCCAAAATTACTAATTTTTGAGAAAGCTCCCAGATGTTACCATAACAGACTAATGCACCTTGAATTGGTTTGAAGATAAAATGTGATTGCCGTGTGTGTCTAGAAATTACTGCATTAAATAAATTTTGGAGCTTCAGATAGCCATCTTTAAAATATTATATTCTGGTTTCTACATGTATAATTTCATAGTAAAGCTAAATAATAATGTAACAATAGAGAAAACAATAATAACAGAATTTATTTGCTGAATTTAACATTGTAAAATTGCTTTGTTGCTTGGTTTTCTGTGGCACTAAGGGACTGTTCTCATTTTACACCCAGGCAATCCCATTGATTTCAAATACAATCTAAAGGGGTTGTCTGCTTATAATAGAGGGCAGAATTTGACTTTCATTGCTGGGTGTAAATGCTGGCAGAATTTAACTTTAAGGTCTCAATCCTGAAGGAAACCCCTAAGCACACCTCTGTTCATTAAAGAACTTAGCCACACTTTTAACCTTAAATAAGATTCCCCTGCTCGTGCTATGTTTTGCAGGGCACTTAGGCACAGACTTACATTTCATTAATGTCAGTGCACTGAAGCACTTTGTGGCAGGATGTGAGCACGCCTCAGGGACAGGAGCAGCTTCCACAACTTCAAAGGTGTGAGCCCCATGATGGGTGTACGTGGCTAGGGTGTGGTGGGACCTCTGGCCTCCATGTGCCTTGTCCTTACTGGACCATGCTCCTTCAGTAGCTGGCAGAGCTCACTTATGCTGCTTTCTGTTTCTGTGCATTGCCTGCTCTTTCTTCTTGGGTCACAGTTTTTGAAAATCCAGTTGCGGCTGCTTTTGTAACTGCTGTGAATCAGGTGGTGTTTGGTTGCTCTCACTTTAAATTTTTGTGTATGTTATTCTCCCTGCTGCCTGTGCTTTGTAAAAATAAAGCACAAGATCTAGTAGTGTTTCTAAATTCTAATGGAAGTACATAATTCTGGCGTACCAGTCTTCACAGGTCATTTGCTGAGAGCAGTGAATGGCTCTAAATATGCATGTGATATTGTGGAGCTCATGTCTCAGGTCTGCAGTTGTTCTCAGGCAGAGCACTGACAAGATGAGGGATCACCACTCTGCTTTACATGCGCAGATTAGCGTAATACCTTGTG
>CM063284.1:94410445-94590445 GCA_032173965.1 Sitta carolinensis | reverse complement strand
CTCATGACTCTGTATTCTGGAAACTTGTCTAAAAATTATTTGGATTTCTTCATCTGCCTCTTCTTTTTCCATAATGGGGGAGATGTGTGACTATAGATTGTCTTTTCTATCTGTACTTTTTCTTTCCTAAGATATGAAATGTGTTCTTGTGTGCAGTGGAAATCACCCCCAGCCTGGAGTGCAGTTTGTGCAAGGTGACAGTGTGGGTCTGTGAAAACTTCTGCAGCTGCTGTCTCCTGTTGGCTGGGTAAATATTAGAAGCTGTGGCAATACATCTGTTGAAGAATGGTGAACACTCACATTGTGCCACTATTGTTTAGTCACAGAGTAGGCCCTGATTTAGTGAAGAATTTTAGACCTAAACCTATTCCTATTTGTCAAAACTATGAAATAGGTATTTCAGTGAAAATTATTTCAGTATTCAATTCCTCTACTGAACTGTGACCTTCACTGCTTAGGTATTTCTTCTGAATAAATTTATTTATTTGGAGGATTTAAAATTAGGTCTTGAAGAGCTTACTGCATTTAATTTTGTAGACGACTAAAACCAAACACAATTATTACTTTTGGTGCTTTTCAAAATAATTTATTCAATGTCGAATCCCTCTTTGAATGGAAAAGAATACCACCATAGAGACAAATTCCTTCAAAAGCATAGTTCCAAGGTTGTGGAAAGGTTTTATGTGAGAATGTTTGTATTTTTAACCACATCCTTACATTTCAGATCTCTCTCTGCTTTTTCAAACAATGGATGTGTATTTATAGTGTAAATATTCTCACTGAAGCAAACACAATGTGCTGTGCTACTCACATGTACAATATATAGCATCTCATGTCCACTTAGATTAGAATGCACAGCTTTTAACACTGCTCAAAGATGACAGTATATCTATGGGGAAGCATTGGCATCCAGAAGGCACATTTTATTGGCAAAAAACAATAATAGCAAGACTTAATATGAAGAAAAGAAATACAAAATGCTCCCCTTAATTTTCAGTTGTCTGGAATTTGAAGGTTTTTCTCCCTTTTACACCTTGCATTTGCCTCAGTCTGTCCAGACACAAATGAGAAGAAAGAAAAAATCTGACAATATGGTCTGTAATTTCTTCTGCTTTGAATATAGCTATTGTTGATGAGAATCATTGCTTATATCCGCTCTTGATATTTTTGTGTGCTTTTGGGACACATGTAAACCAGCAGTGTCTTTGGAGTTGCAGGAATGTCCGGAGAAGATTGCTGAGAGTTGCTTGGTCACAGATATGTTGTCTGAAATCTTTCTGTTGATCTACCTTTTATAATTTAGAATCTGAACACCTCATGCTTTTATTTAAGGTAGAATATATTACTTCTCTCTGCAAATAATTATAATAGGAACATTTTTTGCTGTGTTTAAAATACTGCACTTTCTTTATTTCTCAAATTTATGTGAGAATTTTAGTAAAATGTACATGTTTTTAGGTGTTAACATTCTTCCTTTTGTTTGCTTCTGTGTTAGCTCTTACAGAAACCTTTTCAGTTAGAGAATTGCACTGACCTTGCAAAATACCATATGTTGAGTGTGCTGCTATTCATCTTATAAGCATTAGTAGTCTTGAATGAACAGGTATTGTCTGTATCCTATGATAACCACAGGAGTTAAATAGACTATTTTTTTTTTGCAGTGATAGAAATTAAACATTACAGATAAATTACTCTCTTGTTTGTTAAGAAGCATTATTTCTTTGTGACTTTACATACATGTACAGACACGTGGGTGTGCTCATCATACAAATTCAGGGGTTTTTTAGAACTGGCTTAAATTGTGAAATCATAGAAAATCATAGTTCTGGCCATTTGTATATTCTTAACCCTTATATTGCAGTTTGTATTGGTAAGGGAGTGAACTCAATCGTGTAGTAGTCTCAGCAAAACCGAAGAGTAGGAAAAGTAAATAAAAAATTGATATTTCACCCTGACACTCAGTTTCTTTGCTTTGTCAGTTTAACATGGACTTTACATGTTTCTTGTGTCGTTTCGCTTCTTTTTATTTTTATTTTACAGTGCAAAAGTATGAGAATAGAGAAAACACCATCATAAGTAAATAAAGAAAAAGTAAAAGACACGGCAGTGGATCAGTAGAATTTCTACTTAAGGAGATATATAGATGGTTATATATAGCAATTATAAAAATATGTATTTATGCAATTAAGAATTAAGTAAGGAGATGCAAGCAAATAATTCATATGGATCCTTACAAAATGCTGTATCAACTATAGGAACATCCAGAATCTTACAACAGTTTTTTGCACCTAGTTATTAAAAATATTAGCATATGAAAATTAGAGAAAAGTGGTATAGTTGCACTGTGGTTAGTGAGAAGAAAGCTATTCATAGAAGCTCGAAATGTGTGTCCTCTCAGTTTTTAGCTTGTACTTGTTTTTGTTTTGTTTTTTTAATAAAAATGCCACATAACTGCCTGTTGTTGTGCATTTAGGTCTCAGAGGGGTTTATTTTCTATTTAAAAATAATTTAAAAGTTAGAAACCATATTCTTCTTTAACTGTTCTTCACTTTTCTGAAACTTAAAAATGTATTGTTCTTTGCCATTAAAAATTACTGCAAACAGGTGTGTTGGATGAGAGAGCTAAGAGATCCTAGATTGCAGCCATGGGAGTGAATTCTGCGTGTGTACCTAGAGTACAGAACTGTGGCAGTCCTACCATGCTCAAATATCTGCAGAGTGTTCCAACAGCAGCATTGCTGCAAGACAGGGAAGCTGACTGCCTTCTGAATGCTCTTACTACTTCTGCACTCTATCTTCATTTTATGGACAAAAAGCCTGTTGGAGAATATTTTCATCTGGTTTTACAATGCTTTTTTGGGCATCTCCCTGGCCTTTGACGCCAGGATTATTTCTAAATTTTATTTATTGTGCTTGGTACTCACCTGTCCTTTTAAACATATTAGAAAACACTTGAGGCTGATTTACCTGTTTGAGCCCTGATTCGAACTTTTTTGAAAACTAAAAGGTCAATTTATTTTCATCTGAAAATATTGACATTTAGGGGCCAGGTGAAAAATGCAGTGGACATCTTAAGATTCAATACAACCCCAGTACAGATGGAGAATTTTCCTACTTCATCTTCAAAGATCAGGCTGAAGCAGTTAGGGGCTGCATCAAGACTGAATTGCAAAGGCGAATGCAAAATGCAGCACTGACCATAACATGTTTCAAAGAGTATTCATATCACAATGAAAGAAGATTCTTTTTATTTTTCAGAAAAGATATTTCAGAATATGTTAGCAACTGGGTACAAAAAGAAGCTCGACTTGTACTTATGCTCCCCCCAGCTGAAGAAGATCTCAGCTTTGTTAACATGATAATATATATTTTTTCATACCACATTGGAGCACAGGTGCCTCTTTTCTGGCTTTCTTTCAGTGTTGTACCATGAAAGGACACAGGACACATTTCAGCATCACTTGCTGCAGAGTTCACCTGACAAGGAGGCACTTTTTTATTCAGTTACTGAAAATGGTTCATAATCCGTATTTTCTACCTTGACATTCTTATAAATTATCTGCATTCCATTAGCATTGTGATTTTTTTAAAGCTTCTTTTACAAAACTGGAGGGAAATGTGTACAACTATGTTTTCTGCTTTGCAATGAAAGTATACATTTATCACTTAGGTACATGTAAGTCACTTCTGTGAATTGAGCCCTTGGAGTAAATGTGTTTTGATGTTATGGCCATCTGCTCATGAATATCACATTTGCTAGTTTAACAAATAGTTTGATATAGATAAACACATAGTTTGGTGAGATCATATAGGTTCACAGATAGAAATGCAATAACAAAGTTTTATATTTTCCATAAGCAAATAATCAAGCTGAAGTGGTGATCTCAAGGTTTTTGTTGCTTTAAGTCTAATCTCTAGTATTTACTTTTAGTTTCTGACTGCTTTTTTCAAAATGGTAAATGCAGGGCCCACATCAGATCATAACAGGAGGTAAACTACATCCTACCCATTTCAGAAAGCAATCAGTTTTGCTTCTCTTTTCACCTTTCAAAAATGAAAGCTGTTCTTCTCTCAGATGGATGAGTACAGCCAGACACCAGGAGACCCTGGGAACAGCTGACCTGACACTCTTGCCCTGTATGGCTTCATTAGAGTCAGGTATCAGTGACACAGAAATGGCCCCTGAAGCTGTAGCTAAAGCTAGTTTGCAAGAAAAGACAGAACTGACAAGACAGAGTTGGTCAAGTCAGTGATTCTGAGTGTCATGGTCTGAGGGATGCAGGTCAGCTGCAACGTGTTACACATACATATGTAGTGCGTAAAAATAGCTCAGAACCAGGCCATTTTTTAAGGTGATAAAAACTAGTTTGTTTGATTTTAATTTTGATATTATGGTATTTACTGTGGTCCTGGCACATATTTTACTTCTGAAGTATAAGTTTATTCTTCAGTATCACTGATATCAAAATGCAACCATGACAGAGTATGTGGATTTATAGGAAGAGTGTGTGAGTGATGGTGAGTTTAGGTTTTGGATGCATCCTCAGAATTTGTCTTCATGGTTTACTGTTTTTAGTGCAGGAGAGTAAATGTGTAAAATTTGCGCATGTTCAGTAACATTGTCTTGTTTCCCCCCATCTCCTCTCCTGTTTTTTAGCATATGTTCCTGAGGAAGAATTGAAAGCAGCAGAAATAGATGAAGACAGCGTGGAAGATGATGGGCTGTCTCTGGACATCCAGGAGAATGAGTATTTGTGCAATGAAGAAGCGGAGATCAAAGAGGCTCAAAGCTACCAGAACTCCCCAGTCAGCACTGCAACTAATCAGGATGCAGGCTATGGTTCGCCGTTTAGTGAAAACAGCGATCAGCTGGCCCATTTCAAAAGCATTTCCTCTAAAGAAGAGAAAGAGGATCCTCAGTGCACAGACAATGTTTCCTATCCACAGGACAGCTTGGCACAAATAAAAGCTGTGTATGCAAATTTGCTTTCAGAGACTTGCTGGTCCAGTTTAGCTTTGGACTTAAAGAAATCCAATCCAACCACCAGCAACAATGGAATCAGCCAGAATGAAAACGTGACCAGTACTGATGCCAATGCCAATTCCCAGAGTACTTGTACTACCAGTACCAACACTAGTACCAGTACCACCACCAGTAGTACTAGTAACAGTAACAGCAACAGTGGTGGCTCGGGTTATGACTGGCACCAAGCTGCGTTAGCTAAAACTCTGCAGCAGACCTCATCGTATGGACTTCTCCCAGAGCCGAGTCTCTTCAGCACAGTACAGCTTTACCGGCAAAACAATAAACTCTATGGGTCTGTGTTCACCGGCGCCAGCAAGTTCCGATGCAAAGACTGCAGTGCAGCCTACGACACGCTGGTGGAGTTAACAGTGCACATGAATGAAACTGGACATTACCGTGATGACAACAGAGATAAAGAAGCTGACAAGACCAAGCGGTGGTCAAAGCCTAGGAAACGATCGCTTATGGAAATGGAAGGCAAAGAGGATGCCCAGAAAGTGCTGAAGTGCATGTACTGTGGGCATTCCTTTGAGTCTTTGCAAGACCTCAGCGTCCATATGATAAAAACAAAGCATTACCAGAAAGTGCCTCTGAAGGAGCCAGTACCAGCCATCACCAAATTGGTCCCTTCTACCAAAAAGCGAGCACTTCAGGACTTGGCTTCGCCTTGTTCACCTGAACCAACAGGGATCACAGCAGAAGCTTCACTGGGTGAGTCTGCAAAGGATCAGAAAACTGCCAACCCCTACGTGACTCCGAACAACCGCTATGGCTATCAAAATGGTGCTAGCTACACTTGGCAGTTCGAGGCACGCAAAGCCCAAATACTGAAATGCATGGAATGTGGCAGTTCCCATGACACTTTGCAGCAGCTCACTGCTCATATGATGGTCACTGGTCATTTCCTGAAGGTGACCAATTCTGCTTCCAAAAAAGGCAAACAGCTAGTGTTGGATCCAGTGGTGGAGGAGAAAATACAGTCTATACCTCTTCCACCCACCACCCATACAAGGCTACCAGCCTCCAACATTAAAAAGCAGCCTGATTCCCCAGCGGGCTCCACAAACTCTGAGGAAAAGAAAGACCTGGAGAAGGAAAAGCTGGTGGTCACCGAAACAGAGAAAAAGATTAAAGAAGAGAGTGAGGACTCTGCAGAGAAATTTGAGCCAACAACTTTGTATCAATACCTCAGAGAGGAGGACCTAGATGATAGTCCTAAAGGTGGAATAGACATACTGAAATCCCTGGAGAACACAGTGACAACAGCCATCAGCAAAGCCCAGAACGGAGCCCCTTCTTGGGGAGGGTACCCAGTATTCATGCAGCTTACCAGCTCCCAGGAACAGTCAAACCCCTTCAGCCTGCGGTGCAGAGCGTTCAAATGCAGCCGTCCTACGCAAGCAGTGTGAAATCACTGTCGTCAGAACACAATGCACTCATCCATTCCCCAGGCAATCTCACACCCCCACCTCACAAGAGCAATGTGTCTGCTATGGAGGAACTAGTGGAGAAAGTTACAGGTAAAATCAATGTGAAGAAGGAAGAGAAGCCTTTGGAGAAGGAGAAGAGTTCTCCAGTAAAACCCATGTCACCTGCTGCTAAAGAAAACAAGGACTTCCCAAAAACAGAAGAAATAAGTAATAAACAGCAGCCAAAGAAGAGCTCCGAGTCTGAAGTTCAGAAGGTCAAAAAGGATAGTCCATCAGAAGCACATACGCCAAACGGTACAGAGCCACTTAAAACAAAGGTTGCAAATGGCTGTAACAATTTAGGAATTATCACAGATCATTCACCTGAGCCATCCTTCATTAATCCATTGAGTGCTTTACAGTCCATTATGAATACCCACTTAGGCAAAATTTCTAAGCCGGTAAGCCCCTCTCTGGACCCTTTGGCTATGCTGTACAAAATTAGTAACAGCATGTTGGACAAACCCATTTACCCAACCACTCCAGTCAAGCAGGCTGATGCTATTGACCGGTATTACTATGAGAACAGCGATCAACCTATTGATTTAACTAAGTCCAAAAACAAGCCTCTTGTTTCCAGTGTGGCTGACTCTGCCTCATCCCCGCTGAGGGAGAGTGCCCTGCTGGATATTTCCGATATGGTGAAGAACCTCACGGGGCGTTTGACACCCAAGTCTTCAACTCCCTCTACCGTGTCAGAGAAGTCTGATGCTGATGGAAGCAGTTTTGAGGAAGCTCTGGACGAACTGTCACCAGTACACAAGAGGAAGGGCAGGCAGTCCAACTGGAACCCTCAGCATCTTCTGATCCTTCAAGCCCAGTTTGCTTCCAGCTTGAGGGAGACCCCAGAAGGCAAATACATAATGTCGGACCTAGGTCCACAAGAGCGGGTACACATCTCTAAGTTTACTGGTCTTTCCATGACCACAATTAGCCACTGGCTGGCCAATGTGAAGTATCAGTTAAGGAGGACAGGTGGAACTAAATTTTTAAAGAACTTGGACACAGGACATCCTGTTTTCTTTTGCAATGATTGTGCCTCTCAGTTCAGGACTGCGTCTACATACATAAGTCACTTAGAGACACACCTAGGGTTTAGTTTGAAGGATCTGTCAAAGTTGCCACTTAATCAGATTCAAGAACAGCAGAATGTTTCAAAAGTCCTCACAAACAAGACTTTGGGCTCACTTGGAATTGCTGAGGAGGACTTAGGCTCCACATTCCAATGTAAGCTCTGTAACCGAACTTTTGCAAGCAAGCATGCAGTCAAACTGCACCTTAGTAAAACACATGGCAAGTCCCCAGAGGACCATCTGATCTATGTAACTGAGTTAGAAAAACAATAGCGTCCAGGTAAGCAGCCAGGTATGCAAGTGACCACAGGAACATTGCACTAAACTTCTTCATAGTACTGCACTAGGCCTGACCTGAGCCTCTGAAATCAGTCTTACTTTTGTTGCTGAACTGCCTATCTGGACCTTGGTTTTTCTTACACTTATTTTGTAGTTATATTTATATGCTCTTTGTCTGATCTGTGCATGGTTATTTTTTTGTTTCTGTTTTTATTTTTCGTGAGTCAAAGTTTGACCTTTATTTTCAACATCTGTCCTTGATGTTAAGCTATCTTTTGTAGAATATAGTGGGAGACACTATTGAGAGACATTAATTTAGCCGTAAAGAAAGACACAAAGAACAATGATAAAGAGACATCCTAAAATTACAAAGTTGCCATGACAATAAAGGTCACAGAACCTGGTAGTGTCAAGTTTTAACCCTCTGAGAACTGTAATAGCATTTCTGTGCCTTTCCCAGTGACTAAATAAGTAAATAAGGAAAAACAAAACAAAACAAAAGGCTTAAAGGCATTTCATTCAAATAAAAGCTGTGTCGGAAGCAGGACTTTTTTTTTAATGAATGAGCCTCCTTTTTTTTTTTTTTTTTTTTGAAATGCAGAACTGGTTTGTGAAGATATCGTGCATGCAGTCCTTGGAAGAAGGAGAGTTGTGTAGTACTCAAGGGGTTAGGAAGCCACAACAGTATAAGTTAAATAATAATTAAAAAAAACAAACCAAGTTGCCACTATGCCCAAACCCTCTGGATGCTGAGAATTGCCATTTTTTGGCAAAAGAAAAAAAAAGTATGCAAGCTGTTATTTAAAACAAATGTAAAAATGCTCTTTTCTTTTCTTTATTTTTTTGTTCTGTAAAATACTGCAGTTTATAGTTATTTACAAATGTTAAGCTTTGGTACAAGCTGACCTTTCTATAGTGTGCTGCATTGGTAAATGAAAACAAACAAAAAAAAATGGGGCAAATGTTGGATTCTGTTCCTTGTAAATTGCCAGCATCAGCTTAAAAAAATACATGTTACATATCGTACCATTTTAAACTGTTCAACTTTCTTTGTACCTTCTGGCTGTATGCTTTCTCTTTTAACTTTTTATATTGTCATTTTATATTCGATTTCTGTGTATATAATGTAAAACCACACTTTTTGAATAAAATTTAGTTCCTGCAGCTTGATATAAATAGAGGAATTTTACTGGCACCTGCATCTTTCCAGATGCATGTACTTAAAGGAACTATCTGACAAAAAAAATAAATAAAAATAAAGCAAGCAATGCACTATGAATTATACATTTTGATGTTTTATCATTAATATTGTACAGTACATTTTGGTTCACACAATTAAATCCACTGTTTTCTCAAGTGTAAAATAAACCCACATGCAGTTCTTGATTTACATACATTGTCATGTCGTCATTATATTGCCTTTGAGGTGTTACTCCAGCTATAAGAGGCATCGTTTATATAATCAACCTGCAAAAATCTATTTGAAATCATCTCTCATGATCTGTGTGCTGACGTATCTCGCTTGAAGCCGTAATGCTGGTAACCTCTTAGGAGTGATCTGCAGCAGGTACTCCCTGCAAAAGGGAGCCAGAGCAGTGAGGAGCATTCTGCTCCTCACTGGGGTACAAGAGAGGCTGCAAAGGGTTCGGCCAAGTTAATTCCCTTATGCTGTGCGACTGCGCCTGTAGCCATTTTCTGTGTGCGTTCAAAGGCCGTCTCCTCCCTCCCTTCTCTGGCAAAGCACCTTTTGATTTCCACAGTTCCATAGTCAGGAGCTGTGGCTCCTGCCCCTGCAGTCTGGTGGATGCTGCGGTGCTGCCTTTCTGGCAGCGGTAAAGGCCTCAGAGGCTTTGACACCAGTTTTTACTTACAGTACAAGGAGGCAGACCTATGTTTCTCTGTACTTTTTAAATATTGCATTTTGAGGTAAGCTGAGTGCTATCATATCAGGTGTTTCCCTTAATCTTTATTTCTGTTCTGTTGAATGCAGATGTCATTTAGAATGTAAAAGAGAGCTGTCAGAGCCTTCACTTCTCTATCTCCTGAGTGCTTTGACAGTTACAGTGTATGAAAGCCTGGGATCTGCTATCCATTACACTTTTTGGATGGGCTATTAAATATGAGGACCTAGAGAGGTTTGCTTTCACGTGGTATTAGTGATACTATTGTGTTATATATACTTCTGTGTACATATTTATATTTCTGTTTCTTCTTCTCAGTTCTTATGAAAGTAATTTAAACGTAAGATCCTTTCTTCCAAATACAGCATGGCTCAACATTTAATCTCTACTTTAGCTACAACTCCAGAAATATCCATGCACTGTTCTGTTCACTGTAAAAGCCTATCAGGTCCAGGTCAGTTACATTTACACGGTGTTTCTAAGTAGTACAGAAAAGTGCCATGGGGGTTTTTTAAAATGTCCCTTACTTTCTTCACTGCTAACTACCTATGTCCTTCAGGGGATCTAGCCATTTAGATATTTCGGTTCAATTACTGGATGATTATGTGCTTTGGGCCCAAGGGGTGGTGAGGAAGAAAAACAGTCAGGCCTATGGCCATAATACAGAGTCCTTAAATAAAAACCCTTTGAAGTTTTGTTTACTTTCCCACAGGCCTGCAAACATGTGGTTATAAAATATGCTGTAGTACATTGCAGTACTGTGTGAAAAGGTTGAAAGGGAGAAATAATAGCTCTAAAGTGGGTTTGAATCTAATGTAAATCCATTAAAACTGATTTTGAAACACGGCATGTAAAGTGAGTTCTCAACACCAGGTGACTCCCTCGAGAGGTGTTTATGACATTGCTAAATCCGTTCAGTTCTGATAGCTTCAGAATTGGACAATCACTCTTCATCTGTGCCTCTGTCTGAAGAAAGTCCATTTAGACTAAACCAGCGGCTTTACCTGGTGACTATGCTGATGTAACACTTTCTACAACTGAAATATGGAATAGATAAAAATTGAAGGGCTCAGATGGTTCACCTGCTTAAGAACATGAAGTACAGTGACAGTACAATCTTTCTTATTTGGATTTTTGCCGCTTTTGTTTGAATATTGTATTCCAGAAAAAATTCCTTTTTAAAAAAAAATTGCAGACTTCAAAAAAGAGTTATTCTTTTTCCCAGATTTTTTTTCCAAATTTATTTTTATGAGATTGCAACAAAAGTAAGTGTGTGCTATTTTACAAGTAGTTTCTAAAGTTATTGGATGGAAGAGACCACATAGCCTTTCAGGACTGATCTTGAAGAAAAGAAACCTAAGATCTTTAAACCACATCATAGCCTCTGGAAGCCTGTATACTTGTTTTGTGATGTATATAAAATCCAGTGTGTCTGATTCTTTTCAGATATGTATAAAGCTCATTTTTTTCAGCATTACATTGCTGGTGTTCACACCTTTGCTTATATCTGTTCCCAGAGCAGAAGATCTTGGTTTGCTTATTTTTGCAAGTTTGATTTCTGCTTCAGTGCATTTTTCTATGTTGCTGTTTCAAAGCTGATGCAAACCACTGGAAATATGGGAGATCTGTGTACTGATGACATTAGTTCTGAATGAAATAGCTTTTTTTTTTTTTTTTTTTTTTTTTTTTTTTTTTTTTAAATAGTGTTTTGTGGCTTATTCACTAATGTCTTCTGCAGCATAAGTTTGTTGCAACTTTATCTGAATGGGTTCACAAGTAATAATGACACCAAATATAATCTGCCCTTTTCATGGAAGACATTAAAATGCAATTGCAAGTAAGCATAAAGGCATAAAATATACATATTACCTTGTGTTAGACGAATCAAGGCACAGTGCATCAGCTTTTGCTTGCATTCTCCAAAGCCATATCAGATTTGAATGTGTGATATTCTTTAAATAATATGGCAGGGGTCCTGGTTAGGAGACCTCTAAGGAGAGGCCAGTTTCCATGTGGAGTGTTCTTGCAGCTCTGTAGGTGTTGGTCTCCTGGCTGATGCAGTATTGAGTTACTCTCCCAGCATGAAAGTAGCAGGAAGTGGGATTTTACCATCTGTTCACTGAAATTTAAAAGCAGGGTCCTTTTCAGTCCGTGGTTGAGAACAGAATGCTAACCCAAATTTACTGGCCAGACATTAATCTCTACAATATGATTCTTCCAAATTTTTGTTTTCCCAGCTCTTCAAATTGAGTCTCTTGTAATGTTTCATGTGGCTTTGTCTAGTTTCTCTTCATCACTTTGTGTACTAAGTTTCATGCTACAGGTAGGAGAGACCACATTTTGAGATGAAAGATGCTATTCTTTCTAAGTAGAAGGCGATATCATAGCTAAGTGAAAATATCAATATCCAAAACTGGATGTATTATAAAAAAGAAGAACATTTTACAGGTCTAAGATGATGCAGATTATCTGAGGTTAGTATAATTTATGAAATGTGCTTCTTTATCCCACATCTTCATTATCTCTGTTTTTTGACTGGTGATATAACAAAACCAATTTTAGAAAAGTTTAGCACCAGGAGGTCAGGACTGCAAACACTGATACACAGCTAGTGGACCTAGTTATTTACAGACAACCAGTATTAGAATATGCAATGACTATAAAAGCTGTAAATCTTCCCACTGGGAATAAGAAGCTCAAGATACTCTGTTGTGAAGATCCCTTATTTTTAAACACCTCTATAGTGCTGTCCAGTGACCTGCTGAATCAGGGTCAACACAGTCAAAATGCATCTAGTAAGATTTATCCTAACTACTGTGGTTGTTACCTGGGTAACAACCTTCTTCCTTTCCCTGTGAAAAATAAAAAGTTTAAATTTTATTAGTAATACTGAAGTTGTCAGGATTTGAATGGTTTTTATTATTGGATAAACTTCTTAGTGTAAAACATTCAGGGAAAATTAATTGTTAAAATTATTAATTATTTTTAAAAAAGAATTTCTCAAACTAATTTGTTCAGGGTACAATGTGTTGACCATCACTACAGCATAAATCTGAACCAGTTTAATGCTGTGAGAGCGTACTGTATTTCAGTCCAGAGTGGTTGTGTCAGCATTGTCTGAAGTTGCAGGTTGAAGCCCGACAGGTTCCTGACCAGGCTTGTCAGATGTAAGACACCTGTGGTTAAATGCCACATGGTCACTTGAGGAAGGAAGGTTGGAGTCTGGTTGCCTGCTACCCATCTGTTCTAGGACTCCAGAGCTGATTCATTTGCTCAGAACAGCGTACATTATGAAATCTTAGAGGCCGGTGGGACACATTAGGTAAAATACAGGCCAATCTTCAGGGTCATGCAGGTGAATGACACCTCTCTTGGTACACATGTCAACTTGAAGACGCCTCTTGAAGAGTATGTACAACCTGAAATTTGTATTAGAGCTCATCACGAGCCACTAAACTGGAATGGCACCTGTGTTTCCCACCCAAAAATTACACCCATGATGGTGGAACCCAGAAAGCAGCATGCTACAAGTCACATAGTCAGAAATAGTGCCCAAAGCTCATGACCAGCAGCCAGAGGTGTAGCCACTAGAGCATGCTCTCGGGCACAGTTCCTTATTCCCCAGAAGGCTTATCGTAACAACAAATAGTTGAGTTCTGTGCAATATGATCTGGGATGGAAGATTCAATAGCTAAGAGCAAGCATCTTCTTTCAAGTTTGCTAGTGGACTGGTAGATGCTAAATCAATTTGGCAAAATGTATTAACCTGCCAGCTGGCACTTCAGTTTCATTATATCATACTGTGTATCTCCATGGTCAGAATCCATTCACCTCTTGACTTTCCTTTCAGTGAAGTTTGGCTACTCAAGACTGAGCTGTGATGAGACCAAATATCAGTCCTGGTGAATTACTTAAAATTACAAGGTTTTGTATTTTTGAATGGCGGGATAGGTTGCTTTATCTTGGCAATAGACACTGTCCTCAGATACAGTCTAACAGATTGGATCAGATACCATTTGCCCCATTCTGAAGCTAGTGGAGACAATTACTGTAAACTCCTGAAAATGGTCTCTGGCAGTGAAACCCAGCTGGGAAAAAAAGATTTCTGCCATTTTTTCCTCTTTTGTCCAGGAATCGCACAGTGTATTGGGACACACAAAGAAACTGGTTTAACCTGAGCGTTTCTGTGGAGGAGTGTGCTGTCAAAACTTGCCTTCTTCAAGTCCTGGTTAGGCTTAGTTTATCACTGCACGGTTCCAACGTGTAACATCTTATTTGTTGTCATGGAAGCACTGCTACAAGTTCAGTGTCAAGATCATCATCTTCTCCATACTCTCCACCCAGCCTCCAGCATATCAAGAAAAACTGGCAGAGTGGCTCTGCAAGTCACTATTGCTCTACAAGGAATTGGAGGGTGGACTGGGAGGCATAGGAACAAGATAGCAGGGGATTTTGATCTTGATAAAGCATTACAAAGTTTTATGTTTTCAGAAGTGTCATTTCATTCGTATGTCTCTCACTCTAGCTTAACCCACTATATACAGCAATACAAGGAGTGGCTCCTGAATATGCTGCCCTTTGGCTTCAGGATCTTTGACATCTAATTTCTTAGTACTTATAAAGGTGAAAAAGTTGTGTAGTAGGTCACTTCTGTTCATCTCATGTACCAGGTGAAACCAGACCCATTGTAAGTAGGATGTGAGACTCATTAATGGCTTTTCTCTTTGGTAAGTGACTGGAATAAGTCACTCCCTGGGCATTCTCAATCTGGATTTTTTTCTCTCAATTTAGACCAAAGTACTTTGGAAGCAATTAAAGCCGAACTGGAAAAAGCCACTTTTATTCTCTAATAAAAAAATCTGCACAAGACCGCTTTGGCAGGGAAGCTGTGTAATGCTACCAGTGTACCTGTAATGGTTTAACTGGAAAATTCTCCCAGTAAACAAGCTTTAAGTTTATTAGTGTACAAATGCTGTCTCTAAAAACCACTTGCAGCTCTGACACTGCCCACAACTGGTATATTACTTCACAGTCCAAGGTCAAATGCACTCAGCCTGTTTGCAGTGGGCATGCTGTTTTAATAATTACACATAGTATCTGAGTGTGTAGCTCGATGATAAAGTGTGGTTCAGGGAGGCACTGTATAGCACTGTGCGTCTTTATGTTCAAGGGTGAGTTGTGTTGTTGGCTGTTGCTAAAGTGTTACCTTGCTAAAGTTTGTAGCATTTAGCATTAACTGTCTGTTATTTCTTGTCACCACTTTTCTGTGGCAGGATAATGTGAAAAATTAGATAGCTTTGCTCTAAAAAAGGCAGCAGGTCTAGACTTAACATTACATAGGGATATCCTCCACCCAAGTTTTGGGGGTTGGAGAGTGTCACATTTCACATTTTTAAGTGTGCTTTGACAACTGGGAGTCTGGAAAAGTGCAAAGAAGAAATAGGACTTAGGAATGACTAAGAATGGAGTCTAATGATCAGCAGCCATCAGATGGGTAAAAGTATCATAAAAAGAATTGGAGCTTGCACATCCACTGTGAGAAGAAGGACAAGTTAGGGAAAAGAAATAATAGAAGAGTAATTGCTATTAGCAAGAGCAGATGTCAGAGACTTTCAAAGCTAGGACTAAGAGAGGTGAAAAGGAAAAGGCTGGAAGGCCTGTTTGCCTGTTAGAAGACAAAAGGAGACCAGGCAAGGTAAAGCTCAAAGGGGCTCTGTGCTGGGAGATATAAGCATGCCTGAGTGATGCTTGGGAACCTCTCTGACCTCCTGCAAAAAACATGGAATGAGGCTGAATTTGTCTCAGGGTTTTGTAGTGGACAGCTGAAATATTTTATGTAAAGGCTTCACAGGATTGTATGTTCAAAAGCTGGAGGGTCGGGGAGAAGGAGGCAAGATAAGGAGAGAAGCCCGAGCAAAGATCTTGAGTGAAGTATGATGGTGAGGGCTTTTGCTGTTGCATACGATGGGGAGAGGATCAGAGAGGAAAGCTTTGTATGGGGAAAACTTAATGGTTGTTTCATTGCTGCTGGTTGGTTTATTTCCCACTTCAGTGTTTCTAAGAGCAATAACTACATCAAATTTTTGTTGTAATATCAATCAGAGTCCAAGGGCCTGAGTATGCTGGTTTCATAAAAACACACACTAACAGTAGCCGCCACCTCATTTAAGACAAGGCATAAGAAGGGAGCGTAAAAGGTATCAGAAACAGGGGAGAAGATGGTGCAATTTCATGGGCTACGCATGTACATAAATCGAGTGCTTGTGAGTCATTTAATTTTTAAAGACTTTATTATAGATGTGCTGCAGTCTCTGCTGGCCATCCACCTAGCTGCTCACAGTTGGCAACTTCACTATCGATATCTGGGCATCATTTTAAGTGAGCACTTAAGGTTGAGTATCAAGGGAAGGTATTTATAGTTTCAGCAGAGTGGGTTGATAGCTATTCCAGCCCCAGATGGGAATTGGGTTACATGACAGATCAGGCTGCCTTCCAATTTTATCCAATACTAGCGATAAGGGGAGGGGGGAGGGAGGACAGCTGCAACTGTATAGTCCTTCTAGGGTTAAAGATCCTAATGCTTTAAAGAGAATGTCTAAAAGAAAATTTCTTTCTGAAATAATTTATGGAAATGCCGTGCTCCCTTTGAAGGTTCCATGTCACTGCATGGCACTACGCAATGTTCTCTTTCTTCACCTGTCAGGCAAGGACCACCTCGAAGAGTCTCACTGCTGATTACTAGTTAATTGTCATTAATAAGTGACAACTGACATTATGGGGGCTTAATGCAGAGAGAACAGAAAAGAGCCACAGATATTCTAATGAGCTGACTCCTACGTGCCCTCTATTGTTGTCGAAAATGAGGAGCTGTCGTCATTGTTCAGGAGATGGGCTTCAATTGCTCTGGAAAAATATTCTCTTTTAATTTCTTTATGCATAGATAATTCCTGGTGCACTCTCTCTCCCTCTCTCCGTCTGTCTCTCTTGCTCTTTCTTTCTCTCTCATACACACACACACACACACACACAGACACACACACAGACACACACACACACACACACACCTTTCAGTGAACACAGTGAAAACTTCCACTGATGATCTACAATATGTATTACAGTAAAGCTTTTTGAGGTTTTCGATCTAGACATGCTCTCATGCAAGCATATATGTGCACGAATACATACCAACTATCTACACATAAATGCAAATCACCAAGATGTTTATTTAATTTTTAAAACTCAGGAAAGGAGTAGGTGGGCACAGACAACTTCCTGAAGGAAAGGAACCAAAAGGAAATGGTCAAGACTATAGGAGCTGATGTATGAAATCAGGATTGAGGAAGTCCTGCTCTGTCCCTAGTATGAGGAGTTTTGAAGTGAAGGCAATGAGCAAATACAAATTTCAGATACAGGTACCTAAAATTAGGTTCTTGCTCCTTATTTAAATAGTAGCTCTAATGACTTAATGATTTTTGAAACTGTCAAACAGACAGGAGCTCCCTGGGAGGCGGTGGTGGCTGCGGGTGCTCGACACTGCCTGCTGAAAGTCAAAACCAGTTTTTGCACTTTTGGAAAATCTCAGCCAGCAGAGGGCCAGAAATTTAGGGGGGGGGGGTGTGATTTAATGAGGCATCAAATTCCTGGTAGCATTTCCTGAAAAGTAGGAGTTCTGCTTACACCAGACAAGCATGATCAACCCAGGATAAACTTACTTCTGTGCAATGACAGATTAAATATATCCATACACATACAAGAGATTCTTTACCTTTGTAGATTAGGGATAAGCAGGGTTCTGAGGGTTCTGCTGACAACCACACTCAGTAACCTTTCCAGAAGTTGGAAAATCACCCATGATTCTTGAGATAAAAATTTAGATGAAACAAACAGAAGCCAGAGGTGGTTTTATGATGATGCCAGCTTCTCCTACCAATTCTGGAGTAACACAATCACCTGCATCATATCTCTTAAGTATGGACAGTACTTGAGGGCTAAATTTTAGAAGAGGAATTTCCTATTTTTACCAATAAATATCCAAGAGTTTCCATTCTGCAACAATAAATTGCATGCCTGTACTGCTCTCTAACATTTAAGGCTGTGTGGGTTTGCCTGGGAAGTGATTTATCCAGTACCTTTCAACTACCTGCACAAAGGGGAGATCCCATCATTTTATGGGGAATTTCAGTTTGATTGCATAGCTTGAGTTTAAAACTCGAGACTTACAGGAAAGAAAATGAAAATGAGATGCCTCTCATATTGTGCTCACAGCAAAATCATTCATTAACATTCTCTGTCTTTCTGCCTGCCAAGGCCCAAACAAAAGATACAGTCTGGAACAATGGCCTGAAATGAGGAACACAACCAAAGCAGCCATGCAGGAAGCCTGCTGTTTCCCATGGTGTGGGGACCTGGAGCCAATATATAGTGCCCTGAGCAGATGTGTGGAAGTGGAAAATGCCTCATATGACAGTAGGTAATTTTTTTTATTTATTTTTTTTTTTTTAATGCTGGGCTTCCCACTGTGAAGTCAACAGATACCATGTCTTACATTGCCATAGTGCAACTTGATGGGTCCTAATTCCCAGCTCTCTATGTGACTTTGGATATGACCTCTCTGTGACTGAATCTACCCATCTTTTAAAGAGATGAGATAATGCCTGTGTGGCAGAGAAGACACATGCTGTAATCGGTGGTGAGAGTTTGTAATACTGCGCAGAAAGTACTTCTTGACATTGCAAGTGTCTTTTCAGTTACTGCATTGTCTTTAAAATTTCTTTTTGGAGAAGGCAGTTGAAAAGATCACAGTCCAAGCCACTTCACTTCTTGAGGCAAGAGGTCAGCTTGCTGCTCTTTGTGGTGATCCTCTACCTTCTTATCCTCTGGGTTAGGAAGCTCCCACTGCCCACACCAAGCTCAGTCTAGGGTCACAGCTGCCAGGGCAGTTTCGTATCCAAGTCTATCACAACAGTTCTTACTGTCCTCATAATTCTTCCCTTCTTGCTTTCATTCTAGTTGTAACAAAACAGTTTTGGCAGCTTCTGGAACTTCTCTGCCTGCTGGAACCCAGCAAATCTGATGCTAGATACAAGTGATGTCAGCTGAAGTTAGTATGTGGAGTAGAGTGGGTAAAGGTTGAGGTCCTTGATAAACTGTGTTTAAATAAAGGTGGCTGTTATATTTTTTTTTATTTTAATACCTTATGGATGCTATTGGAATGTACAAAGAACTGATGGTGTAATTCCTGAGTGGAGTCGTTCCTTTTTTCATTGACAGTCCTGAAACATAGAGTTGGAAATTTTGCTCTGCCCTATGTACTTCTTTCCTCCCAAATGAAAGTCATTAACATTATTTGCATTGCATCTGTGTAGTAGAGACTGTCACTCAAGACCTCTTAGACATTTTAGCAAAATGACTTCCAAATGACTGGGACTCTGTCTGTGGTATTCTTCTTTCAATAATTTACAATCATTAAAATGACATCAGACTATCTCCAGTTCTGGCATTCTTTCCGGTTGCTGTCTCTCACATGTCTACGTGGGATGAAGGTAAAGCTGGTTCTGCAATGATGGATGTCCCTTGCAGAAAGTGGTTTAGAATAACCCAGGGCACACAACAAAGCCAGAACTGGAGAAAGTCTTATCTCACGTTTGGAGCTGTAAATTATTTAAGGGAGCGCTCCAGCTCCAGGAAACTGAGGTTACAGCAAATATTAAGCTTCCTGTATGGCTATTTTTCTTGTGTCAGGTGGTGTGGCACAGTTTATTCATAGGCATTCAGGGGCCATGGAAATAATCAGCAAATGAGGAAAATATTTCATTTTCTGTTGTTATTTCTCATGTCAGATTTCTAGAGAACTAAGGCTTGAGGTTTAGGGCCCTTTGCATTGAATTCAGATCCATAAAAACCTTCTTGATGGCTGGAAAATATTGCACCAAATTAATAGATGCACTGTCAATAGAGATTGCTGTGACTTCATAAAATGTTCCAAGTAGCTACATATCATTTATAGATAATCAGGTGCAAGATGCTCCAATCCAGTGACTCTTAATAAATAGCTAACTCAAGAAACAACACGATGAAGTTGCAATGCATGAAGTGCTCAGTGATAGCTTGTGCAGTCTATCTTGTTTCAGTTGGCATTGAAAGCTTAAACATGTTCCTTCCTTCCTTCCCCACACATCCTTGCTTGGTACATAAAATACACGAAAAAGAAAAGCTGGGATAACAAATACTTATATGCCCAGCAGATACCAAGAGGAAATTTCTGAATTATCTTGAAGGGGGCTGCTTCAAACAATAACAGCAGGGGAGAGATACCTCCTGGCCCTCATGGCCATCATCAGGAAAGGAGAAGCCCCTTCACAGGGCAGGGCAGGGCAGGGCAGGAGCTCCTTTAGCCCCTCTAAATTCCATTCCTCTCTGCTATCTATCCCAACAGCTCTATAGAGTAAATTAAAGCTGGTCTTTCTCTCTCCCCCTTCCCCAAGACAGTGGTGAAACCTTGAATGAAGACATTCAGCCACTCCATGAGGAATGAACACCTGCCATCTCTCCAGGATGTCTTCAGTCCCCCCAATATCTCCAGGACCCTTCAGTCACTGCAGAGCATGTGGACATCCTCTGTCCATCTATGAAGGAAGCACGATATCCCGCCTCCTTTGCTAACTGACACAAAGACAAGGAGGAACAAGAGGGAAGAAGGAAATTTAATTATGCACTTTGAAGCATTAATTTCTTGAATTTGGAGGTAGAAAAAGTGTGGCTTTTGTTCCAGTAACAATTCTTGCATTTAGTTTCTTTTTAACATTACTCTGATGGTAAGTAGGTAAAAAATCGTACTCATTTGTGAAAAAGCATTTTTTGCACAGTGTATATAGCAATATCAGGAGATAGGGGTAGAATTTCAAAGTGGTACTTTTCTTTGGTTCTTTCCCTTTCAATAGCTGTTGTTTTGATTACTCTGTGCCTTAGGCTATCATTAGAATCTTTTTGTGTGTGGAAGTATTAAGTCCATAAATATGAAAATAAGCCTGTAATTGACCCATGGACTGAATTTATTTCCATTAGATTCTTCTGCTAGTATAAAAAGCACAAACTGGAAGAGTGATATTTATGTGCATATGAAGCTCCTCAGCACTGATGGTATATCATATATTTGATAACAAGGTTATGCTCTTAAAGGGACTACTCAGCAAGACAGGGTGGGGAAAACAGGTGTCTTATTTTAGTTTTGAAAGCAAAACTGGGTACAGCCATAAAATACATGCACAGCACATACCATCATTTTGATTAATCGGACTGCTAGAGAACAGCTCGTAATGAAAGCTGATCAGCACGTCCCAATCAGTCTCCTGAACCAATTAGGTTCCTCTTCAGACACCTGGAGGAAGGCAGCCAGCAGAGGGTACTTTGAAGGCAAGAGGAGCTGAGTGATCTACCACAGAAAACACCGGGGTTGCCACACCTGTTTGTGTGCTGTAATGGAGCTTTACGGCACGCGGGGAGGTTTCTCAGCTATATGGGACATAAAGCTCAGCTGCCTTCTGGGGAGGCCATGTGCTGAAGCCTTGCCCTATGCATCATGCCTAATATTCCAGTTGTTTCCTCTGTTTGTGGCCACAGCTGCAGTTCTGCTGAGCTGCTACATAAAGTTTTCCAGGGATGCTGTTGGTTTTTTTCCTTCTGGATTTTTCCACCTTCCCACTGTGTGAGGGGACCATATGGCACAGCTATTACATCAGGACCTGCAGGCAATTCCCACTCAGGCAGTATACCAGAGCAGGACTGCATGTCGAAGAAGAAAATGAAGGAGGGAGGGAGGGGAGAAGGTGGGCGAGATTACTTCCAAGAACAAAAATCACAGAATATTCAGGGCTTGTGTTGTGAGACAGGCAACACCCCTCGCCCCCACAAGCTCTGTTATCGTCTGCCACAGCCTGCTCTCTCCAAGATGCGGGTACAGTTTGTCACCAAGGTCAGCTTTGCAGCTCACAGGCTCCTCAGTGCCCTGGCCTTGCTCAAGGAGTGACTGGGAAGCCTCCTTCCTCTGGCTGCCATTTGGAAGGTTTATGGAAAGGCATGGCATGGAAGGGATATATGTGTTCCTAGATAATTTACACCCTCATTCCCTCATGGTCTGTCATTTTTTTTTCCTCATGTGCCAGGGAATTGACCAACAATATAGGCCAAAAGGGAATCATACAATTAAACAAATTATAATAGAGATATTGAGGTTTTGTTTGCCTGACTTCAATCTAAATTTGTATCAAGGGGGTTAAAAGCAGAGAGGCCTTTCAACAGCCTTCCCATTTGTTTCTCCTAGTAGTTGCAGCGACCATTATTAGCACTGCTTTGAATTAATGGTCAATTGTCCTATCATAGTTTAAGAAATATGATGGGATGTGAGACCAATCCCAAATAAGATTCTGAGTACATAACACATCTAATTAAAAAGAAAGGAATTTAATGGTGGCAAATAAAATTGGTACCTTATCTCTAGCCAGTGTTGCAAAAAAAATAGACAGGGGTCTTGATCATGGAGCTCTTCCTCTATTGGGCAGGAGGTGTCTGTGGTACAGGTTATAAGCGTGACCCTACAAAAATTACCAGGAATATCGTTATGTCCTTGGCCATGTGTTTGTCTCCAAGTGAGACTTTCTTGATGTTATGTGGATTCCCATTACTTCAAAGGGAAACATGTCTGTGTACTCACATCTGCGTGTAGTACACATTTCTCCTCCATGGATGCGGTCCATTCACAAATGATGTTCAACCAGTACTGAGAGGAAGGAGCACCTTCAGCATTGCTGACATTTTGCATTTCTTGGCAGATAAATAATAAGATTATAAGATTGGCTGGATGTTGACAGCATCTTTTTTGGTTTTAAATGCTATGTGGTATCACGACCAAGTATAAAGAAATCACTGCTCCATTTTACAGACCTCAGAAATCAGAACAGAACACCCCAGCCTCACCACAACACAATAACCATCAGCCTGGCACCAGGGGCTTCAACTACACCTATCAGCAACCCAAGCATTGGAGTCCTCACAAGTCCTCATTAGGGAATGGTGCAAAAGAACAACAGGCTTCAGCTGGCTGGGTGGGTGTCTTCCTGGCCAGAGTGGGCAGCTGCACATCCAGACCTGTAACCAAGCACAGGGGTGTAGTAATATAGATGGTGTGTGAACAACAGACACAAAGTTCTTGTTCAAGCTGTTCAGAGCAAACAGCTTGTGTTGTTAGTGCACAGCAACTTCTGGTTTTGTTGAGAGTCACAATTTCTTTGCAAAATTTGCAATACCTGTCATTGTTATTCATGTCCCAGTGCCCACAGCCAGGTGATTAGGGAAGGCACACATGTAAGTGAAGTTTCTAGCTGTTAGATTTGCTGATAAAAGTTTTAAGATGTCACCTTAAAGCTTAGTTGCAGTGAAGAAAATCAATACCCTTTTCAAAGTCTCATGGGCATTTGTTGGTTGCCTATTTTCAAACTATTGTTTCAATTCATAATGCTCCTGCATGGGTCTTGGTTCACCACGCTGGAGTCATGACCAGATGGCTATTTGGATGCAGTACAGCCAGCATCACAAGAGGGACACCAAGGGGGTAAGAACGGGAAACAATCTTCAAGAAAAAAATGATCAAAACCAGTGGAGTCAAGACCTTCCCTTTTATTGATTACACTCAAGGGAAAAAGAGGCCACAAAGATGTGCTAAACCCGCTGGAAGGTCTCCAGCACTTAAACCACACCAGAGACAATGGCACATTTCTGGGCAGGGAGAGAAGCCAGGGGAAAACTCACCTGCAGTCAGCAGTGGAGAAAGGGCAAGAGCATCACAAATACTGTGCAGTCCTTATGGTGGGGGAAGGGACATGCCCTCTCAGGGGGTGTCAGCAACAGGGTGCAAGAGGAAGACACAAGTGGTTTTCTGGGCCATTCTGCATTGCTCTTCTGAGACTGCTGTTGAAGGACAAGGGCAAGAGTGGGAGCTGGAGTGGTCTGTAGATAGGTAGCTTTCTACAGCAAGGGGCACCATGTTTAGCACTGAGTGGAAGAAGTAGCCACAGAACTCCCATTAACAATAACGTGATTGCGTATGTGAGTTCTATTCACTGTACTGAAAATTTACCCCTAAGGGTCCACATAAATTTGAGCTGTTGACCATGTGAAATGTTCTTTTATGGGCAATAAGGACACTGAGAGGCAGATACATGTTTTCCTAAGCTCTGGCCACATACCAGTATTTGTCTGCATAATTCTTCCATTTTTCTTCCCATATTCTTCATACAATGCACACATTGCTTATAGAGAGCAGGCAAAAAATCGTTTTAACAACAGCATATTTTGTTATTAAATTAGGCCTTGGAACTATAATTCCCCATCTCTGTATTTTGATGAGAAACCCTCTACAATGTTATCAAACTAATATATTGTAGCAAATTTTATATCTTCTGTCTCTGCCATGTATAATATGAACTGTATGAGAAAGAGCTAACTTGCTAGAGAAATTTTTTTCTCTCTCTCTATTTCTAAGAAACAAACAGTTTACTGGCAGGTTGAGTATTCATGCTGCTGAATCTTACCTTTTATTTGATTATGTAAATGGAGAGGGACTATACTCTGGTTCATCTTGGCAAAATTTAATTTGTACTTGATGCCTAAAACTTTTGAAACCACCCCCCAAGATTAGCAATTGTCAATAATGCTGTGTATTCTCACTCCCCCTCTTTCTCTACCACTTTCTTTCTTTCCTTTTCTCTCTCCCCCCTGCCCTTTTTTCTTTTTCTTGTGATGTTATCAGGCTGTCTTTCAAATAACTAGAGCAGAGTTTTGCAAAGGAGGTATATATCCTCTCAGCAGACACGTTCAGCATTTTGAACTCTAGGATCGTAAACAATGGACATGAGTATATTTTAAAATGAAACTTGAAGTAATTTATCTTAATTTAAAACTGACTATTCCTGCTCCAGCTCTTTTTTCTTTTGTCTTGGAATACTACACATATAAATCCTCAGACAATCTCCTGGTAATTCATATTAATACACTTGGGGAAATGGTTTGGATTCAAAACAAATGTTCTCACAAATGTAGTTATCTCATCCTTCTCATTTCCTAGATCTTCAAATCCAGCTGGTTTAACTGTTTAACACCAGGAAGCAGTAATGGATTTTCCCTGCAATGCTTGGGAGAGGCTGTCTGGACCCAGATAAGAGAGCTGTCTTCCTGCATTCATATGAACTCCACCAAAGAGACCCATAGTGGTGCCTGCAGGTGTGGGGAGAACAGGAATGGCAGGAGTTACAGCAGGGATTCACAGAACACTTGGGGTTTGCTTATCTTGTGGGGTTGTTCCTTTCAGTAGCCCCAGGCAGATGTATAGTAGCAGCAGAGGAGTCAGGCAGTGAGGGGTTAGGGAGCTTAAACCCATGCTGCAGTAAGACTGACCTCCTAGAAGAGCAATTTTCAGTTTCCTTGACTAACACCTTTCTTGTTTCCCTGGTGGTTTTTTTCCTGTTTGTCCTCACTTGAGAGGAAAATAATGCAGAATGTGTTTCTTCTTGCTAATACAACTCATGGTGCAGTTGACAAAATGACCACACATCTGCAATTGCTGACCAGGATATCTGTTTTATCCTGAACCTGGAGAGGAGTTTGGAAAGCATCATCCTGCCTTTATTTCTTTTGCTTTTCCTTTCATGCCCTGCACTGTTCTGTCCATAATAAACCCAGAAATAACATGCTCTGAAACACTGCAACAACGAGGTGTGCACACGATCTCATTCCGTATAAACCCTTTTACTTGAAAATTAAACTTTAATTGAAAAATAGGTCTCTGAAGAAATCCCCAGCCAGTGTCTGCCCAATTACAGCAATGTAGCTGTTACAATGGAAAGCTGTTAATGTTAGCTGCAGTCCATGTGGTATATGGAATATGTTTCAGATTTAACATCAGCATTCAAGGCCATGACTATGTTTTGATGCTCCAAGCAGGAGATTTTATGCATTTAACATCAATTTTATGCATTATAGATCTTGCTGTACCTGAGCAAGGAAGTAACCATATGATTCTGTGTTATTCATTCTGAATTAACTGTGAACAAAATATTTGCATCAACTATTCATACAGTGACTGCTTTTGTTATGTGTCTCTAGGAAGCAACTAAGTGACTCGGTGTCTTATTTGATTGGCTTTTAAGCAGAAGGCTTTACAGGTACTATAAGCCACAAAAAGAAAGCGCTTGGTCTGGTAGCTGCATTGACTCCCTGACAAAACCCTACATTACTGCTCACATCAGTGTGGTGGAGGCAGTTTCATCTGTGATCTCTTGTTTGTCTCTTGAGCGAAATGAAGCTAACATGCTGAGAGCTGTCTTCGGCTAGTCACACTTTGGCATGTATGTGTGGGTTGTTTTTGTGGTCATAAAATTTTGAGTGGTGTAGAGCAGTGAGTGTATTAGAATGATACCTGATAACAATGCTGCATCTTTACGATGTGTCAGGCTCTGTCTGATAAATCCTCTTGCTTTCCTTTCTCTTCCTCGGGATGTTTTAACTTCCAGAGGAAACACCGATTTTTAATGTAGAGGTGGGGGTGCCACCACTCAGCATATGCCAGGAGCAATGTCATACCCCGAATTAAAGCAATCCATAAGGTAAGCAGGGGTTGTAGCAACATGGGAGCATTTCAAAACAACCCTAGGCACCTTTTTTACATTTTGCTATTTCCAGGCCAGTTGGAAATTAAAAATAAAAATCTGAAAACAATTTAGTCATCAGCACCTGGATGTTCATGGCACTTCCCACCCTCACCCCCTGGAAATTTCGTAAGATTTTAATATGCTTATTTAGAGAGCTCTATCACTGCAGCTCCAAAGTGGCTGTTACAGTATTGATGTTGTTTTACACAGTCAGTTGTAAGTTATAGTCCAAAGGAAAGGTTTAGGGCAAGATATAAAAACAGGATGTAACTGAGTGATTTAGAAGGAAGAAGGGAGGAACTTCCAGGAAACAGCTTTGCTTTGCTCCTTTGTAGGAGCAAAAGGAGGCAAAGATTGAATCCAAAGGTGAAGATCAGAGCAGCAGAAATATGAGTGGGTAGGAAAACGGGCACATTTTTGATCAGAAGGGTTGTGAAAACACTGTCCACAATTAGTTTGGGGCCACAAAGATTGTTTGTCAAACACGCCCATTTTGTGAAGAAAACCAGTTGCCACAGTGTGCAGGCGACCTGCTAGATGGATGAATGGAAAATAGTGCAGTGATGGTGATCACAAAAATAACCTTGCCTCCTTCTATGGGTAGAAGGACGTGTTCAGGTGCAATTACAGGTTAGGGAATGAGTAAATTGGGCTATCTCTCAGCTCTGTTGTTTATTTCTGGGAAATTCATTAGTTTCTCACTCTTTCCTATTCACAACAAGCAAAAGCTCCCCTTGCTGTCACACTGGCTGGACACTTTCCAGCTTTAATGTCACCCAAATGCTCTGCTGTATGTTGCCCCAGGTCCTCTTGCAGTGGTCACAGCTTCCTTTGGGCTTACAAGAGCATGAAAGAAAAACATTGACTGAGTCTTTTCAGTAAGATGAGTCTCATTGACAAAGAGAAGTCACTTAGACACAATCCCCGACCCCTTTTTTTGTATGCTTGGAGGTGTTTTGGAGTAATGCGTTCCTCTGTTGATTCATTCTTCTAGAAGATTGTCAGGAATGCATTTTTCAGAGGAAAGTGACAAAGAAAACTGTTATACTTTCTTTCCCAAAGTACTTGTAAAAGGGTGCTTTCATAATGCTGAGGTGTGTGCTTTTAGAAACTTTGGCATTTTAGATGTACAAGAGCAGAACAGGTACTTTTCTTTGGGAGGGAGGTCATGACTGCTCAGGAAGTGCAAAGGCTGTTTCTTCCACACCATGTCTGCAGTGCTCTCAGAATGTCAGAAGTAGAGCTGCATGTATCTGGAGTTTTCCAGCCATCTATATACGCACTTAGATGCTGCTGACTTGTCTCTCATCTTCTCCCTCCATATTCCTGCCAAGAGGAAATGTCTTGCAGTTGTCTCATCCACGGATCAGTCCATGCCGTAGGTTTCCAGCACAAAGCAATCTGTGACAGGCTGTGCGGTGCGATCACTGCAGGCAGCCTGACTTCACATTAAATGCAATTCTTTCCATAATTCTTGTTGCTTATTAACGCGTTGGAGGCCTGATCCTGATTCCTTTGAAGGCGATGACACAGCTCCCACTGAACATAGCAGGAGGTGAAGGGCAGCCTTTGCTGCTTGACAAAAACAAAACGTTATGATACTGGAGTTGCTTGAGAAGCACAAATACGGTGGTCTTTGAAAGTGGCATTTTCTTCTTCCCTCTAATTTTCTCTTTTTAAAGCTGTACCTTTTAATTACAGCATAATTTAAAAAAAAATTTAAAAATGGAGCTGTTCTCTCCTGGGCCTGCATTTTGCAAGCCTGGCACGTGCCCCCCCCCAAGAACTCACACCTGGGCAGGTGGTGCCTCCGTGATCAGTGGCTGTGTGTGGAGCCTGGCTGAGAACCATGTCTCCTGCCTTCTCCAGTGACACCACAGAGAGCTGCACCTCTACCCTCACTCCTCAGCATCCCCTTAATCCCTCAGTATCCCCAGCCCCCTTTGGCACCCCTGGGGTTTGCTTTTTGGGTGGGCAGCCTGCCGGCCTGGTGTTGCAATCACTTCCTGCAAGCAGAACTGGGGCTGTAACTTGAGTGAGCCAGCAGCCCTGAAAGCTGCCTGCCTGCCTCACTTGGGTTTCAGCCTGCCACCACCTCACCTATCGAGCTAAATTTCCCATTACAACTTGAATTTAAATATTCTAATAAATTTGTTTTAGAAACTCTTACAGCTCCCTTGTGCCATTTGCAGGGAAACACTCTCTGGGTTTTTTTCTGGGAGATGGAGATTTCTTTGTGCTTGGGGTGACTGATTGAATTTTACCTGCGCTAAATTATATTTGCACATTCTAGTAATTGCAAAGGGCCACACAGAGAAACAAAGCATTGACTGCCGTTGTACTGGGATTTCCCAGATGTATAATTTCAAATTGATATGAAAAAAACCCTTGCAATGCATTAATAATAGCAGAAAATGTAACTCGGTTGGCCAACGGTGAACAGAGGCTTTTTTTCTGAGCTGCAAAACAAGCTATAGACCTCAGGTGACTAGCATTTATTGTTAAGAATGGGTTTTCTATAGCAGTCCTTCTGAAATACGAAATAAAGATTTATACTGAACAACTTTGTTGTATATAACAGATCTGGATCATACCTGGGAAGCAGTGTGAGTTTTTGTTTTGTTTTTTTTTTAAAGTGAAGTGAAAGCAAAAGGCTATTGTCCAATTTAAAGGCACTTTTTGGTTATTCAGTCTTCTGGCAGGTCACCTGTCCTTTTACCATGGCTCAATATTATCTCATGGTTGGAATTATGACATTGAAAAGGAAATCTTTGGCAAACAGCACATACTTTTCAAGTCATGTCAGAATAAACCAAGAATGAGGGGGAATGATACTCAATGAAGATACCAATGGGGTTCTTACATATATATTAATAAGGCATGAAGATTAGCTTTTTAAAGGTATAGGCTTTTAAAAAGTGTCGGTTTTCCCAGTCTCCACAAAATCAAAGGAGGCCAAAAGCTCTGGTATATATTTAATAATAATATTAAATCTAAAAAGTGTTATAATAAAGTGTTAGATGCATACAGCTCTGCCTGGATAACTGTAAGGTGATCTCTCTTGGGCCTGGAGCATACATGTATGTTGAGCATAAATAATTCACTGAAATTATGCCAGGGGAAGAAGGTGCTGGCTTGGACAGAAATGGACACAAAAATTATGAGCATATGAGTCTGAACAGGAGCCTCAATGTCTGGCCAAGCAGCGGTGGTACTTTCTAAAGGAAGAGAGGTCACTGACAAACCCCAGCCCTGGGATATCACTGCTTTGGGGGATTGGATTTGCACCCTGGTGTGGCCAGTCTGTGTCCTCCATGGAGCACACTATAAGCATCTGCTTAGCATCTCCTTTATGGACATTCCCAGTGTGTATTGCCAGCCTGCATCACATCACTGCATTCCTCCCTGGAGTTTACAAAGCCAACACTGCAGACTGGCTGATGGGATGCTTTTCAGGACCCTGCCTGAAAGGCTGCCCTAAGGGGTATTCCCACTCCTGCCCGCTGCAGATTTCCAAAGGTGGCCATTGCTGTGCAGCAGGTCTCGGGCTGATTGCTGCTGCTACTCTACTGCAGCCAGGACCTAGTTGGATCTCTGTTGCTCAAGAAGGGTGTGCTCTGGTTTTTTGAGATGTGTTGTATTTTTCTGGCACAATACTACCAGAAGCAATAACAAAACTCTATTATCACCTTCACTTTCAATGCTGTGAGCAATTTTAACTGGAAACCACCTCCTTGTCTGTGCCTTATAAGCACTTCTGCCTTTCCACTCAAACACTGGGAGTACACAGCTCAACTATCGCTGCCTTCATGCTTTTGCAAATTTTAATGCATTATTAATAATTTTGTAACATATTTCTTCAACTCTTTAGCAGAAAATGTTATTTCAGTGCTGCCTCTGATAAGAGTCTTAGTCACCATGTGCACTATTTCCAAGCTACCACACAACCTGAGCTTTTAATTTGTTCTCCCTGTTCAAACACAGGAAGGACCTTCTGAGAATAATATTCCTCATTATCTGATTGCTTTTGTGAATCGTTTCCTGCGTTTCTAGGTATGCTTATCATCATATCGTAGACAGTACAGATGGGAGACCTATTAACTAATCTAGTGCATGCTCCCCCTCTTACCCTCACGATGAGGCATCACTTAATTTGTGGAACATATTCTCGTCCAGATAAATCCATATTTGTGCTTTGGAAAAAAATAAACCAACAAAATCAACAATGTTACAGAAAAAAACACAAAAAAAATCCCCGTCAAAAGAGATGCTTCCATAATTGCTGAAGAAAGTAATCTATCACTTTTCTCAGGTCACCTCTGCTGATCCGCAAATGCCGTTGCAAAAGATTTGTCCAGAAAGGTGACCAGGGGAGGTGCTTGGTGGAGTAAGAGGGTCATGCTTCTTCTCTTGCCTTTGCTGTAGGGTGCACAAGGAAAAAGACCCAATTAGCTGAAAATTGCTAGCAGGTAAATGATCTTTACAGTGGGCCCAGAAGCTGCCAGATGATGGTGTAAGGAGCTGCTGAGAGGTAGTTGCAAAAGGATCTGAGAAGAAAAGGAGATTGACAATTTTTGACTGAAAATGTGTTTGTTGAAAAATAGTGAGCTGACAAAACTGAAATACTTCAGAATAACATTTCAACTTCTTCAGAATGTCCTGATTTTTCATAAAAAATGTGAAATAGAAAATGCCTATATAATTTTCTGCAAGTGTTAACATTTTTTCAATTGACAAATCAATTTTTTATCTCAATTTTATAATTGGATCCTATTTTATTTCCACCAAAATTCTGAAGAGGTAAAAACAGAAAAAGTGTGTGGAGGAAACGATGCTGGCACTTTTTTTCTCCTTTTTTTTTTAATACATTCATTCTGGAAAAAAAAAAAAAAAAAGAGAAAAAGATGGGAAGTATAATTATTGCCTCATGCTCTCCCCCAGGAAAAAGTAAAAAAAAGAAAAGCTTTGTACCTTTATATTTCAAAATGTTGTGTTCAGACACTGCATAAAGATGCCCAGGCGGGACTAAAATCTTTTGTTTCTTTTTAGTACCATGTATTCATGCACATATTGGTATGTATTATATGTAATCTAATAAGTATATGCAGTCCTTAATAATGGCAGAGACAAATTGCCTCATGAATAGTTGTTCATACCCCATCTTCTGCTGAACAGGAGTGAAGAGGATTTTGTCTGCCCTCTCAGAAAGTGAGGGGAGGGCAAAAATGCCCCAGTGCCCTGGGGCTGCTTGCCAGGTGCTCAGTGGGGTTGTGGGGAGAGCCCACCTCTGTTAGCCCACCATCTGGGAGTGGCCAGTCTCAGACCTGCAGAAGTGGTCATTTTGGGGGGTTGGGGTGATATTTCTGTCATTCAGGCTGTTACCAGGGTGAGAGTCCATCTCTGTGTCTGTAATGTGTGTGAGCTGAGGCAGTGTCAGGAGGAGGGCAGTGGGATGGCTTGGTAGAGATGGCAGCACTTTTGCTGCACTGGTTGTTGTTGCTTGGTAAAGAAGAAAAAAGGATTATAAAATTAACACTGGTGAAGTCTGGCCACTCAGGGCTTCTTGAGAGAGGATTCCTTCTTAGGGCCAATGGGGCAACATCTTCAAGTCATTACAGGGAGGAAAAAGTTGTCATTTTTGAGGTGTATTTTTCTTTCTGGAAGCTTCAGAGTTCCATATTTCAGACAAATGAGCCATTTTAACAACCTGGAGCATGAGCCTGCAGATTCTATACGTGGTGGCCACAGAACTCATGAAAGGAAAGGGTGCTGGCTATCACTGTGTCTCTCCAGCTCTAAGCATTTTGTCATATCTAGTCTGCTCCAGCGAATTAGTTTTTGTAGTCAGGGGACAAAGGGGAACTGTCAGTCTCAGATAACTGTCTTTGCTATATCCTAAAGGGTAGTACCCATTTTATTCTGTCTTTTCTGTAGCTCAAAAGCCCACCTGCAGACCTTTGCCTGTTCTCTGCTGACATCTCTGGAGAAGAGAAGCCTTTATGCTATTTCCCTTGTGGATATGCTTCCTGCTCTTTCATTACCAGTGCAGAATCCATTTCCACATGCCCAGTGTCCACCCTGCCAGCCAGGTGTGGGCAGCTTGGTCACAGATCAGCCCAGGACAGGGTTATCCCCATGGGGCTTGAGCCCTGTCAGGGCAGTGGGGAGTGGGGGGCCCTGGCAGGAGTACCCCAGGATGGGGCAGTGGGTGTCTGCCAGCTCCAGCAGTGCCACGGCACAGTGGGGACATAGGAAGCAGCTTGGTACAAAGCAGAGGGGTAGATGGAAGCAGGCAGTGCTCCAAGGGGTGGGAGGGAAATCTCCTGTTAACCAAGAAATTATGTGTTGGGAAATAGCATTTTCCTGTCTTGGCCAGATGCAGATGATAGAAAAAAATTATATTTGTTAAAAGATATTCATCTCTGGTGATGGCTTCTTCTAGGTCAGGGAAAAAACTGGGTATTGCAAGGATAAAGGGAGGGCAAGGGGGAAAGAGAAGGGAAAACAGTGCCAGTGGTGAGGTTTGGCCTGCAAATCTCTGTGGCTGGCAGTCACTACTGCAGCAACAGCTACAGTGAGAATACATTGCACTTTTTTGTTGGCTTTTCAGTTTTTTAATTACCAGCAAGTTGGTTATGGCATGCAGAATCAGATTCTGCTTCCTTTCACACTCCAGACACTCATGTTTTGACCACAGGGCTATAAAATTATCAAAGGAAAATATTATTGGCTGTAACCACCTCAGTAATATTTTTACAACTCCTGATTGACCACAAATCTATATTTAATAAGAAAAACAAAGCAAACACACACCCCATTCACTTCAGCTAGTGCTATACATTTGACTAGGGAAACATTCATTTTATAGGGAGGCAGGAATTGCAGACCGTGCCTAGGAAAATATGCTTATTATGTCCATGACTGGAAAAAAATATAAATTTTCCTTTTTAGGTATTTTCATAAGTTGTCTCAGGCTTTATCAGCTCAACTGGCCTGTGATAAATTATTGCAAATATTGTGCTCTACATATTGTAGTGGCACATTAGAGAGACACTTTTTTGTTTTGAGTACCTTACACAACATAATTCAGAAATTAAATCTTGACTGGCTTAAAAATCACCTCTTCAGGGATTTGGGTTCCTGAGGAAGCATAACACAGCCTGAAAAAGTCTTGTCTTCTCCTCTCAGGTTTCAAGACAGGGAGGTCCTTCTTTTCACGCTTCTAGCGAGCTGTTAAAGAAAACCGAGATAGCTTTGAACATTCAGGAAAACACTTGCAGCCACTGGGAAGATATTCTGAGGTAGAGCAGGGGCTTACGGCTTCTGTCAGGACTTTCAAAAGAAAATATATTCCCTGCAGAATTAGCCTGGGCCTGGATGCTGAAGTGCACTTGGTTCCCACTCACTCCACTACAGGCACTTGTGTTTACAGAGGTGCAGCCTTGATGATCTCAAGGTGGCAAGAGCGGGAGTGCCCACAGGGCTGTTTTACTGTGAGGCGTGGGACCTCTCTGGGTCTGGGTGCAGGAAAGCTCCCTGCTCCTAGCATGCCCACCTGATAGTATGCCTGCCGTGTCTCCTCCTTGCTCCTGCCTACACAAAGCACAGCAGCATGAGCTCCTGCTGCTCCTGGCTGCATGGAAGCAGAGTGTACAGGGTGCTGCCAGAGCAGGAGGGCATTTCCACCATGGCTTGTGATCAGAGGAGGTGCGAGCAGCTTGCTGCAGTGAGGAACTGTATGCTGGAGACTGCATGGAAAAGGCTGTCCTCGGCCACAGCTATGGCTGTGCACCCAGCAGGTTTCCTGGCTGTCGACTGGAGTGTCTGAATCAGGATGAGTGGCACAAAGTGTGGTACGATTCTTGCCCGATGCAGAGATGTATGGATGGGAAACTACCCTGGACACCGTGGAGATATTATGGCAGCTGTCTGTGTCACACAAAAAGTAGAAAAAAACCGGCAGTAGATGCAACCTATACACCTACTTAGAAGGTGAGCAGGACTCTGCCATACCAGATCTTGGAGAGAGGATCAGATTTTCTCTGGGAAGAGGTCTGTCAGTAGCCACTTTGGTATCACAACCTCTCTTCTGTTGCTACGGGTCTGTGTCCAGGTGAGTGGTGCTGATAAGGTCTCTGTGTACTTTCACATCTTCACAGGACCAAAGCATCTGGGTTGCCTGGGAGGTTTCCCTCCATCTAGGACTGGCATCAGCAAGATGAGTGTCACAGCACAGCGCTGGAACCAGTAAAGGAGCTCAAGCTGGGATTTGTCATATGCTGGCCATCCCAGACGATTGCCTTTGCTGCTGCTGGGCTCACATCCCCTGCTGCTGTTCTCTTTATGGACACTCCATCCATTTGGTCTTTATATGCCTGCATTTTGTCATTGTCTCCACTTGTCCTGTGCCTCCTTTTCCTTCCAGCAGATGATCTGCTGGTCTGATGGATCCCTCTGAAAGCAGGTCACTTCTGTATCTTGTGGGATGATGTTTCTGCCACAGCTTATGTGAGAGTATTTCTCTGCCGAGTCAGAAGGCCCAGCTAAAGGAGTGGAAAATCATATTGCTGTTTTCTGCCTGCATGCAGGAAAAATGAAATCTCTCTCATTTTTCATTCTGTAGCACAGCAAAGCCAAAAGTTACTACTTTTATCTGAAGCTATGCACATAACTGGCTTTTCAGTTGGCTGGCTGCATTGCAATATTGGAGGGGGAAAGTCTTCTTGGTCTGAAGAAACTTTCTTTTCTTAGGCAGATAGAAAAAAAAATCTGAAAAATTTAATTTTTAGCCAAGTGAAACATTTCACTTGACTTAAAATAAATGTTTTCTTCACTATAAAATGAGAATTCACAGCATTTTTTTTTTAAATGAAGGAAACCAAAATTTGTCTGTTTTGGACAGAGTCAAAATTTTCCAGTAAAAATCACTCCATGATTAACTTTTATCTATGGAATATGCTTCAATCCTTACTCTCTTCCTTGCTTTTGGGACTTTGGCTTAACAGGAGCTCAGTGAAGACTCCAACAGGAGGAATGCAGCTCCCTCCTGAAGCAGGATCCAAACATGAGAAATGCACATAAACCTCCCTGCCCCTGGATATCTTGTTGCGTGCCTTTGAACAATTTAACTCTGTGAATAAAATCACCTTGTAAAGTGTAAGGGTAGGGTATGACAGAAACAAAATTAAAGGCACATGTTTATGAACAGCTCCTGGTCCTTCCTCAGTTTATGTGCTGAAAATATTTTTGTGTTCTGTTTCATGACTTGGACAGTGTTAAAAGCGCTGAAGCACTTTTATTCACACATCATCAACTTGTAGGAAGAAAATAAAAAATAACAGTGCCAGCAACTTTGATACCATATATGTGATAAATACTGTGATGCAATTAAAAAAGTGCTGTAAACTATGTCTTGCTGGACCTTGCAATTAACTGCCAAGACAAGCCCCACACTTCTTATTGCTGAAAATCAGAATATCTGAATAACTGAGGCCTCTGAATGTGTCCTTTGAAGAGCAAGTGTTGTGCCCTCTGATGATAATTTTACTCTGCCCCACATTTAAGATCCTCTGCGCTTAGTACCTCTTAAACAGTATTTTCATGTTTTGCCATTTCATAAAGGCCAAAGGAGCTCAGATTCTGCAACTTTTCCTAAGGTATGTTACTGTGATGTACTGTGCCATAAGTGCTAAATGCTAATGCTAAATGTGTAGATATGTCTGCTATGAGGAAAGGCTGAGAGAGTGGATTATTCAGCCTGGAGAAGACCCTGGGTAGAGTCTTTCAGAACCTAAAGGGCACCTATGAGAAGGATGGAAGGGACTTTTTCCAAAAGCAGTAGTGATAGGACTAGAAGGACTGGTTTTAAGCTGGAAGAGGACAGGTTTAGATTAGATATTAGCAAGAAATTCTTGACTATGAGAGGAGTGAGGGACTGGAACAGATTGCCTGGAGAAGCAGTGGATGCTGAATCCCTGGGAACATTCAGGGCCAGAGTGGACAGGACTCTGAGGAACCTGATCTAGTTGAAGATGTCCTTGCCCATGACAGGCAGTTTGGACTAGGTGTCCTTCCAACTCAAGGTTGCTTCCAACCTGAAGCATTCTATGATTCTATTTAAATATATAGGTCTTCTTCATGGTGAGAGCCACAGATTATCTTCTTGTTAAGTCTGGTTTCCCACTGGAATCTTGTTTCTCTTTTTTAGCTGCCTGTGTGGCTCTTCAAGAGATTTTCCTTGTCCCATCCTCCTGGGGACCAAACCACACAGAGGGCTCAGGACACACCTGTTATATATGGACACGGGCTGCAGTCCCCCATACCCAGCTCCTTTTGACACTGCCTGCACTGCATCTCTGTGAGATCAATAAAATGGAAATGTCATCTCTTCATCATCACGAAGGCGAGGTTGGTATTAAGTTTCAGCAGTCGATGTTTGCAGCGACAGAAATTGATACACGTTCCTTGCGTTATTGCAAGGCTTGAAGCTGTTTGCAGCTGTGTCTTTATCAGAAATTCTTGCCTCTCTGCCTCTGTCACAGACTTCTAAATTACTTTATATTTGTAGCTTTTGAGCAGCTGGATCTCTCTGCTCATATCCTTTAATTTGGCGAAATGTAGCAACAGCATTGTGGCTGAGGTAGCATGTTTGAAAAATTGTTTTACTTATGAAGTGTAGCCTACTCTGACCAGTTCTGAAAGGAAGATGGGACCAAACACTGACTGACCAGAAAGCAAGGTAAGGACAGCTTAATCTCTCTCCTTAAATCTTAATCCTACTACTCAGCCCCATTCCTCTGTGCACAAGTTCCCACATGTGTTCTTGAAAAGTGTTTGTACCAATCTGGGGACAGCAGTAACACCAGGAGCCTCAGGTGCCCAGTTTATCAGATGTAACCTCAAGCAGCTATGAGGGGAAGAGAGTCCTTATCAGTAGCTTGTTCACAAACCACAAGCTGAAACAGATTCATGCAAATCTTTGTCAAACAAGTTGGAATAACAAATGCACTTATAAAAAAAGCAAAGAATTCATTAACGGAAAAAGAGGCTAAATTAGCTGAATAAATAATTCACCACAAATTCCTCAATTCTGTTTCACACCAAACATTTACATTAAACTTCTAATTCTTCAACATGCTGGAGGATTAAAGTATGTTCAAATCTGTGCCTATTAATGAAAGTAATAGCCCAAACCTTATCACTGTGGGAAGACTTGCAGCTAGGTCTCATACAATTATGGTTTTTCACCATTCATACCCCAGTTCAGAAGACTACTTCAACACATGCATAAGTGAAGAGTACATTTATCTATTTGATTTCTTCTGATGGCTTTGTGAGGAGTTGTACTGTTGCTCATATACTTAAGAAGGGAGTTAACTTGTGTTTCAGGATAAATGGAAATACCACTAAATTTTGAGGGAGTTTTTCTAATCACAAAACTCTCACAAATTGAGGGCACAGGACCACTTTATCAAAGCCTTAAGTAACAAAGTATTAAAGTCTTTGGTACTTGGGGACACCAAACATAGCTAGCAGCCTCCTTAAATGTTACCTTGAAAAGAGATGTATTTAGAGGATGGTTGTGTGGAAAGCACAGGTAAACAAAATGTGCTGGGTGGAGGTGCTGCTGCCCAGTGGAGCTCCTTAGCTGGTGCTGAAGTGTTAAAAGATCTGGACAAGCTCTCAGGGCCTGTAGCTCTTCACTCATCCTGGGCTCTGTGTCTCACGGGGAGCAGTGCACTGGCTGAGCAGAGGCGTTTCTGGTCACTGACGTCAATTCTGCTGTACCACCATCACGACATCCACTCAGCAGTTATAGCACAGCACCACAAAAACAGTGAGAACTCAGTCCTTTGAAGTTACAGTCCACTACTGCTTCCAGTCACCTCCGCAGATAACAACAGAAAGTGCAATCAATGAATTGAGATTTCATCAGCAGGATTTAACCCCTGGTATTGTCTGCAGCAACCCACATCACACCATGACCCCTCATTGTCTTGGGTACAGAGGCCGTGGCTGTACCAGCCATCTCTGGTCAGGGATTTGTTTATCATCAGAGATGAGTTTGTTTTTGCCATTACAGAATTCCCAGTGTGTATGTATCTTCTCTTTGTCTCTGCCATTCAGAACAGTCTCCATTTCTCGTTAATTTATAAACAGTGCAATGAAATCAAATGAGACTCCCATAGGGCTTTCTTTTTATTGTAAACATGGTAATGCTCAGTGAAAACACTGAGGTATTTCAGCTACTAAACCCAGCAGGAAAAATAATAGTTTCGGGGAGGTGGTAGGAAGTAAAACACCACATATTTTTGAAGTAGCATCTAAAACACTTTGTTATTTTTTAAGCATTCGACATGGTCATTTTCCCCCAAGAAGGATTTTCTGGCCACATCAAAAGGGAAATCTCAGGTAAGATTGTCTGTGCACAATATATACTAGTGTAACTCTTCCCTATTTTATGGGAAAAAGAAAAAAACATCAAATAGATGCTAGTTGAGACCTTGTTTCATCTTTTGGACTTGTGAAATATTATGCTGAGTGTCTCTTTTGGGCACTCCAGATAAAATGATGGGATTAAAATATACTTAAACACTATGAAAAGTTTCACTCCATCCTGTCATCAGATGGAAAAGCAAATTCAATTTTTTTCAAAACTAGAAAAAATATCTAAAATATCTTCTACTGGAATTGAGTGACTGTTTCCTAGTTAAAAACACCAAAAAAATAGGAATTAATTACACTGAATGCATAAATTCAGATAGAAATAATTTCTGTTTCTAGACATGGGACATTGCTCTTTATTATTTTTATGATGTTGTGGAACTACTGAGGTTATAACATACATTAAAAGTAGGCGCCAAGCTTTCTTAAATTAAAGGGTTGGCTGTGCCCATGTCTGTGATGAGTCAGTATCAATTGCTGTGTGTACCTGGTGCCTGTGCACCTGACAGGGTACAGTGGATCTCTCCTCACTCCATGAAACAGAAGCATTTTTTTTTGTAAAGTAGAGCAATGTGGCAGCAACACAATTGTTCTGCTGGGTGAATCCTTAAACAAAGTGAGATAGAGAGAACTGATAGACTATATTTAAAGTCTATAAAAAGTTAACAGCCTCTTCTCAATAATTATGTATCTATAAAAAATAAAGATGATACAGGGCCAAAACTTAATGGCATTTATGTTAATGTGATACTGAGCACTCAGAGGCAGTAGATATCTGCAAAAGTGGGTCACATATAGCTTAGAAGCTTTATGTTGTATATTCTATTCAGCATGTGTCTGTTCAAATAAGTTTTTTGTGTGTAAAGTGAGCAAGTCACCTCTAGTATTGCACTGCTTCTGTGCATGTTGCCTGTGTTTTTGTGAAAGCAAGGAGGACTGACCCCCCCTTCCCATTTGTTGCTGCCTGATACTCATTTTTTAATATTCAAGAGAGGACACATCTCCTGGTTCCATGTCCTTTCATTTGCCTTTGTTCACATAAAGTGCCATTGCCTACTCAGGATGGGAACAAATGAAAGTGAGGACATAATTCCACTTGACACCAGTTCATTGTTTCTTTACTCTGGTTTTACAGCAGGCTGGTTCCACTGTGTTGCCCTGCCTTGCTGTGGGTGAGAACCTCTGTGAATGAAGGAGTAAAAAGTAATTTCTGCAGAGGCCAGAATGAAGAAGTATTGTGGGATGAGGGAAAAATACAAAGACCTTTGGGAATCCAGAGAAATATGTTCCCCCTGGTTTTTTAACTGTAAACTCTGGTCCTAATTTCCCTGCCTCTTTTATGGAAAATTCAAAGTTATATCAGGCATTAAAATGACAAAGTGGCTGATTTTGTCTGTTGTTATAAATATGGAGCACTATTTGCTTGTCAGGCAGCTTCATAATTAGCAGTGGTCTATGTGGTATCAAGGCAAGAGATCATCAGATCAAGTTTCATGTTTATTCCACAGCCAGCATCTTCCCTCTTGCTAATGAAAGTGTCTCCCAGGGACTGGCATATCTGAGCCTGGCAGCTATGTAACATCACTCTTTGAGCTTCACTTCCATCCCAACCCTCATTCTCACTTTTTTTTTTTTTTTTTTAATCTTATCCTGTACTTATAAATGTATCCTTTTATGTAATATGTTTTCAACAGTGTTTTTTAAGGAAATGCAAAACAATATATTGTCTAGTAATTTTTTGTTCCTGATAAGTGTAAGTGTGTTTTTGTAGAGTGTGTGTTTACACTAATCTGAAGCATGGTCAGGTTTGTTCTTTTCTATGGACAGGACATGTATGTTCACGAAGACAGATATATCCATCAGGTCCCTGGTAGTTCACAATTTGCCTTCTGTTCCTTGCCAAAGCTGGAAGATTTTAGTTGGGGAAAGCAAAATGTCTCTGCAAAGACATAATTTAATGAGGAAAAGAATTGCGAATAATGCAAAGATGGAAATGGGATTCCTTACGAGATTCTGTGCTTTCATTCACTAAAATTTCCCCTGCAGAAAATCTCTTCTTCTTACCTTTTCCCAGTCCGGCCTTCATATGGTTGTTGTGACTGTTTCTGCATGATGTAAAGAAGCTGATGGTTCAGTATAAGCAGTAAGATCATAGGACTTTTGATACTGGAGCACTGGATCAGTTGTCATGTCATGACATACATATTCATAACCTAGCAGGCCTTGTAGTCGATTTATGCATAAGGGACTGATAAGAAAAAAATTGATTTATGATGATCTCAAAAACATGGTCTCCCAAGATGTATTCTGCAGCTTTGAGACCTACAGTTTAGGCTCTATTAATTTTACAGTGCTGTCTGGAATTATCCATCTGTTTAAAGGTTAACTGTCTTTACACTTTTGAAATGGGTAGTTCTGTTTTGGTTCTTGCTTTGTTCATGTCACTGATTTATAAATTATTAAATCTATCACTGCACAAAAAGACTGAAATTGGTTGCCAGATTACAACATCTACTTATTTCAAACTTTCTTTAGCAACTTTCTGATACAATCTTAAATACTCCCTGTTGAATGCTGGGAGGCGGGGAAATGTTGAACCCAATGGTATGTATTGTACAATTAGCTTCCTGCAAGTAAACAACATTATTATTAAGAAATATTGCCCAGAGGAGCACAAAGTCTTCCACATAGCACTGTACCAGACAAACATTCGCACGTGGTCACACAGTGAGAAATATGGTAGGGTCACCTGGTTGAGAAAGAGCTACAGATGACACCCATAGAGTCTGATCTTTCATTTTTTGAGTGAAGTAGTAAGGCCATAATGATTGTGCTTTATTTTTTTTGTTGTTCTCTTAGTAGTGTTTTTTTTCTGTTAGGGCAACTGAGCTGGTTACTCTTTTGAAAAGTCTTTGTTGGAGGGACATTGGAAAGAAGTGGGGATGGTGCTGTGCTTAGGGGGCTTCCAAGCCCATATGCCTCTTTGCAGGCCCTCACCATCCCTTGCTGGAAACTCTGACTGTAGTGAACAACAGTGTGGCAAATGACTGAGGTCCATGGTTCCACTCACACAGCCTATTACTGCATGAGAACAGTCTGGCTTGTTGACAGAAATTGATACAAAGGTGACAATCACAAAGTTCTCATCTCTTGTACAGAGCACCCTTCTGCCAAGGCTCTTTAGCAGCTGGGAAGTTGTTTTCAGTTTTTGCATGCGAGCCTTTGAAAAGACAATCTAAGAACATACAACTAGCAGAGAAAAGTTTCCACTGAATTTCCACAGAATTTTCTTTTGTGTTGCATTTGCATGCACATCTGTGGGTTTCTGTGCTGCAGCTCCCTGTTGTCAGTGCTATCTGAGCACGTTGATCCACTGTGAAAGGTACCTAATACCATCTTTGGTAATTGCTGGGCAGTGTCAATTTTATTGAAGTTATAATGTCCTGTCTTGTGTTCGTGTATATTTGTTTGTACAAAATCTTGCAGATATATTAGGGAATTTTTTTCTGCAGAGCTAAGCTTTAAAAAAATCACGCTATTAATTTTCTAAGTTGATTTTGGACTCTTAATTAACTTTGGCTGCAATGAACAAGCTCCAGCAGAAACTTCCTTTCTCAACGCACAGGAGACCTATCCTTACATTCCCTGCTGCTTTTGGACAGATTCTAACCCAGGAGAGCCATTTTGCTTGTCTTTCTTGCTGGATCAGCAAAAGCAGAAATATTGCCTGTTCAGTTCTCTTGTATATAGAATGAGTAGCTCAGATTTAGCATAGTTCTGTGAGAAGACTATTTCATGGGGAAAAAAATGTGCTTTGCAGTATTACTCCATCCCACAGCTTGAGAAAAACTGCATGAGCATTCATCATCTGATGATAGTCAGCCATGGGTGAAGAAGTTTGTTACACAGACTGATAAATGCTGAGTAACTACTGTTTCCAGAAAGTAATGTTCAGAGGTTCATACACTTAATTTTCAGATATTTGGCATTTGCATGTGCAAAACTGGAGAAATTCCCAAGAGAATACTGAATAAATACCTTATGATCTGGTCCATTAACTTCAATGGAGAGGTCAGCTCTAGAACTATTAGAAAATAGCATTTTGCCCATACACAATTTGTTTTTCTTTCATTTAAAATTGAAAGTGGACAGACTTTTTTCAAAGATGTTCGATTGTTAAACTAAATTATTTTAGTTTGTGCTGGAAATTGAAGTTCTCAGGTTTGAAGTTCTTGCCTTTACAATGTAAAGTTGAAAGTTTCTACATAAAAAGACACTTTATGTGAAATAAATTATTTAAATGAACTCCTAATTTTCCAGCGAAAGCCCAATTATGTTGGAAAATTTTTAACCATTTTCTCAAGAGTAGAATCCTCAAGAGAAATGAAATATAGCTGGTATATTCTCACAGATTCATAAAACCTATCCAAAGTTAGAGGATGCCTCAAGTGTTCACTTAATTTACTTCTTCTAGTATACAACATTACAGGCAGAAAAAAGGTAACAGTTCAAATGAAGGTAATGAAGAGTTTAAATTATTATTATCAATATATTTTAAACAAGCATTGATTTCCAAACCTTTGGCAAATTGTTGTTTCAGTGTAACTCTTAATGTATGACTTTTATCCAAACCAGCTGTGTGATTTTTTTCTTTTATTTGGCTGATTTTTCTTTTATCTTGTGCTCAGAGATTCCAGTTAGGAGCAGGGTCATCTTGTGCCAAAGCATGTAGGGATAAAGGACTTAGCAAGAAACTCCACAATGAAGGGCATGTCATCTGAAGAATCCCATCTCAGAAGTCTCCCTAGACATCACATTTCTTCACAGAAGATTTCCTATACACATTTAAATATGCTTTTGTCAGTAAACCACATGGTTTTTTGAAGGGGGGAACATTTGTAATTTTACTAAAGATTGCATACCATAAGTTGAGCTTGCCAATGTGTATCAACCATGAATGTAAAACGTCAGTCTACAAATTACCTATCTCTTCCTGAAGTGCTATGGTCTGTGAGCAGACAGGGTTTTGCTTTTTAAACAAGAGGCAAGTAAGTGAGATGCTGTTGTAGCAGATAATTGCTAAAACCAAACCTCATGACTGTGATTGCAGGAGCTGTTGTGATAAATACAGGTAAAAATTGCAAGTCTGAAAATAAAAATGCATTTATTCAAGAGCTTTCCATGGCCACAGTGTAATTGAAAAGGATGCTGAGATCTCATTACTGCAGAAAAGGTCTCCTCACTATGTGGAAATGCAGACATAAAGCAATAGAGGAGAGTTGAACATTGCAAACATTGACCTGCTTTCTTTGACTCTTGATTAGTCTGGGGATGAGGAAGATCTGCACACCCATCTGGCAATCTCTTGTAAATATTGACTTCTAGGGAGTAATGCCATCCTGCCAGCTCGCAGCGGTGCCTTCCTTTGTTCCTGCCAGATTTTGGCACTACTGATAATGGTTGCCCTGCATGTGAATACTTTCATCATTCATTTAAGGAGCTTCAGATATTTTAGACACAGCTCATTTGCCCAGACCAAGGTGTCTAGGCCATCTCAGACACCCTCAGCATCCTTTTGGTCCGTCAGCTGCTAGGTTTACTGTTGGTTGGATCTCCCACAGATCCCTTGTCATACCTCCTAGTTACCATGTGGATACTTAGGAAATCTCTAACTGCACAAACTGCTTTTGTCCAGGCAACTAAACTATGCCCTCTGTGTGTCTGTGTCTGAGAGCACAACTACCACACAATGATAGAGCCATGGACACTCAGACACTTACTTGACAAACACTCCAAGAAATTTAGAAACATTGTGGGAAACCTTATTGCAGTATCATCTTTGTGGAAGCACCCCAAAAACTAAGGGATTTCAGGACAAGTGGTGCTCAGCTTCATGCCAGTGGTAAATACTTGAGGCATTCCTTTAACCATCTTGGAAGCTGCAGTGTTTTGCAGAAGGAGATTTGATCCTTTGGAAATAGGCTTCATCTTGACAGGTCCCACTAAAAGAGCAGAAAGCTGAAAGCAAAAACTAAAGTTAAAAGTATCAGCTTCCCTAGCAGGGAAGACAGTGCTGTGAAAACAGCAAGAAGATTGCAGGAGGGAGACGGGGATGAAGAGGTGTGTGCATGTTCAGCAAAGTGCAAGGCCTTGTCTGACATTCCCATGCTCCTCCTGAAGCTCAGACCAACACCCTACCCTGCAACCTGGGAAAAGTGCAGAGTAAAAGCTTTTTAAATTTGCAAGTGAGAGGTGGGATTACAAACCAATAGCCACTCTCAGCCCAGACCAGCTTCTTATGTGGGAGGGTGGGTACAGAGAGAGGGATTCTTTCGGCTCTAATGTCAACAAACATGCCAAAGCTATTTCTCCTGTGTCTAGAGTCCAGAAAGTGCTTATGAAAGAGCAAGGAGGACAGGCTGTGCTTGTGGTGTGGTTCTCCCTGGGCTGCCGTTGAATTGCCTCTAGGGATGGATGGATCCAAAAGAAATCACGACTGAGTGAGTGGCCTTAGCCTTGAAATAATTCCTTGCAACTTGTATCCTTTCCTGCTTTCAGATAATGCCTGTGAAGCATGCACAGCAATAACAATTTCATTTGTCTGGGAAGTACTTGGAATTACAGCTGCAAGCATCAGCAAACAGCACTGGGGACCATGAGCCATTTCCCCTCTGCCCCAGATGCCCAGCTGAAAACTTGCTGTTCCCTCATTTGCCTGCCCACATAGGGGAGTGGCAGGTCACCTCAGGTACTTGCTGCTGCCCTGAATTTGGGCACAGCAGCTGTGATGGCACCAGTTACCCACCATCAGTGGGCAGCCTGAGAGTCGCCCCCAGCACCTGTGCCACAAGCCAGCCTGCTGCTCCTGTTACCTCTGCGCTCGGGTCACTTGCACAGCATTTTGAGTCCAGATACACATAGGCAGTGCTTTGATAATAGTTGGGAATAAACAGGCATGGGCTCAGCTGAAGTCTTACTCTACTGCTCTTTCAGTTACTTTACATGGAAGTCTTAATACCTGATGTAATAAAGCTGATGGCCAAAATAAGTTTGACTTAGGGCACATAGAAATTAGGAGGAAACAGAAAACATAGAATTTCCCACTGAAGCAGCTGACAACCAACTTGTTATGATACCATTTACTAACAATAGGACTAGGGATAGTGACCTATCTGAGGATATTTTTCCAATCCATCCACCTTCCCCGTGATCCTAGTCCCTCTTTCTGTTCAAAAAGATGTTTTCCTGCTGGATGCTGGTTCAAAACCTCTCAGAACTTGCTGGGCATGTTTTTTTGTTAAGTGCCAGGTGGTGAAATAAAAAAAGACAAGCACAGAGAGACTTTTTGTTACTGTGATTAATTTTCACGTTCTTACAACTCCCGATCCCGGCTGCATCCTGATGTGGAAGATTCAGCGTTTAAATAGCATTCAGGGGTTACTATTGATCAGGGGGCTGGCAGGGAGTGTATTTACTCCTCCTGGATTGCTCCTTCTCTTGCTATGTAATTATTTGTTTCTACTTATAGTTTTTTTTTGTTATTTAGTGTTTAAAAGTAGTTTAATTAATGTCTTCTGTTGTTGTTTTGAAAATGTGACAGACACTCATGAGATAGATAACGGATTGATAAAGAACACTTGAGGGGACCCTGGAGTGCTCATCATTTGCTAGGTAGGGTATGTTAAACATAATACTGGTAAGATCAAGCCCTCCAGGACAAAATATGAAAGAGGCATTTAATTGGAACACTTAGCAATCACAAAACCAAGACAGAGGTTAAATTGTTTTGAGCAAGAGAAATTAATACATTAAAGGTTACATTTCCAACTGTGAGGCTGCAGAGCCAGGCTCTTATGCAGTGTCAGAATTACATAAGGCAGAAGAAATGGCTCTGAAATGATTGTGGAATCATTAACAAAAGCCAAGGCAGAGTAAGACATTTCCCAGCAGGAGGGTGTGAAGAAGAATAAAGACATGGAGAGAGCTCATTAAGAATGAATTGCAGACCATAAACATTTGAAACCACTAAGTGTGGAGTTCTATCTGTTATCTAATGACTCAGAAATTATAAAACTAGCAATGACTTTCAGAAAAGGAGTTGACTTTGCAGGAGGTTGTTTGCCATTATGAAAAAAAGGTAATTCTTTTTTCTAGTTGGGGGAAAAAAATAAAAATCCTTCATCTTTGTAAATCAGCACAATTTAAGCAACTTCAGCTATACCCCAGAGAGATTTCCTTCTGTATAATTACACATTGTCTCAGATTTAGTAACAAGGATGTTGAAATGGAAGAACTGCATAGAGGATGAAGGAAGAGACAAGTGGTTCATTTCTTACCGTCTGACTGCAAATGATTAACCTCTTCATCTTTGAAAAGATCTAGCAAGTGCTGAGAACTCCCTAATTAGAAGGAATTTCATTTTCCCTCATTTGATTAAGGTCTAGACCAGTCTTATCCTGATAAACAAATGATAATCAAAGAAACAAGGGTGAATTAAATACGCTGACCAAACTCTGTTTGGTTTATATGATGCAGCCTCAGCAGATCTACACATAACACTGAAGGTGGCAGATTATCTGACACAAGAAGCTAATTTTTTAATAAAAAAACCCAGTAACTACAATTGCACCAAGCTGCGTAGCCATTCCCCCAGTCTTCCTAAATGGGAGTGTTTTCTGTGGGTTGGATTTATATTGAAGAAGTTTCCAAACCTCTTCAGTATAAGCATCCTATGGGATGAGTTGAGGAATGAATAGGTGAAGGAGCAAACAAGCAGGTTTTAAGAGTTGCATGAAAGAAATATCCAGGGGGGAAAGAAGCTGGAGGTTTGGGAGAAGAACTGTAAGGAAAATGACCACTACAAGTTGCTAACAGGTTATGGAAAAGTTACAAAAGCAGGTCAGCTTGCTCTACCCTAAATTATTTTGGTTTTAGTTCTCTGCTGACATGAAAATCTTGCACTGCCCTAAACAAAACATTTCACTATCTTTAACCATTCTCTGTTTAAGATTTGGTCTAATCTGAAATAAAAAGTACCTTCCAGAAAAACTTGTCATTCCTCATCTCTTAAGATTCAAGAATACCAAAGTAAAATTTTAACAAATTACCCCTTTGTTTAAAAAAAAAAAAAATGCTGAGGAACACACATTCATCCAAAAATTCATCATAAATTCATGAGTATCATGGTTTAACTATATTTGCATTTTCAGGCAAATAAAACTGGCAAGCCAAAGTGCAGTTCCATTCTGGTCTGAAAATGGAGAATTAAAGTCTTTGGGAAAAGGCAGGCAGCAAGGTGGGATGACTGTAGAAAGGTCAATGGCAGAACCAGCTTTCATATGGTAGGCACAAAAACTTCTCATTTCAGCTGGGTGCAGAGCTGGTTAAATGCATGCATGGTCCATTTAATGGATCCAGCTTACAAAATCAGCTGCTTCTTTCTGAAGCATTTATTTTGATGGTTGAATGACTTATGGTTCCAATTAAAAGCAGTTAGATGTCTAAGTTGGAGACTATGGCTGAACAAAATATCTCTCCTTTGTTGGCTTTCACTTTTATTTTAAAAGTACACACATCTAAACATGAATAGGAGCTACAAATAATTTAGGTGGGCTGAATTTATCTATATTTACTGGTTGGACAAGCTGGGCTTTACTCTCTTCTCCAAGAGGGAAGCTGACCCACCATTGCTGGCACCTTCAACTGCAAATGGGCTCAAGCTGGAGGTGACATTGAGGTGTCAGTCACAGCCCTGCTGTGTACTGGCCTGAATAGAAAATACCCTGTCTACAGCAAGGACCTGGCCTGGGGATTTTGCTGCCAGACAGAGTGTTCCCTGTGCCATCCCAAAGCCACTCACGTGGTGAAATGTCAGTAGATATTTTTCTGCTCCTAATACTTTGCTCCCCTTGGCAAGTACCACATCCACCTGTGTCATTAGAGAGACAGATCCTCTTCCAGTGACTGGGAAAAAAGAAAAAAAAAAAAAAAAAAAAAGAAAAAAAAAAGCAGGGGGAATTTTATTAGCTTAAAATAGAGGCAAATATTGTGGGACAAATTCAGTCCCTTCTGAAAGGAATGCTCTCCTGTTGTTTCCAGGAGACATGGCAAATTAAAATCAACTGTCCTGGACGTGACTGGGGCATACTGAGGGAAGGTGCATGAGTAAAATGGCAACAAAAGCATATGTCCTTTCTGGGATTGTCCGTCAGCATGAAATATTCCTGCGGAAGTATTCAAAAAGCTCTGTGTTGTAAGGATCTATGTTAAGATCACGAAGTTCAGCTTGTCATTCAGACTTCAGAGGGGAGCTCGTTTGTGAATGGAGGAGGAAAAGGTCTGGAATTCATAAGAATGGGAAGGAAAAAAAAAATCCAAACGGCCCTGAAATTTCTTTAATAAATAACCAGGATGGAACAGCTCCAGCAGGCAGACCAGAAGTGACAGTCAAATGTAACGTATCACTCAGGACACCATCAGGCATTTCCCTCCTGCTGCTATTTGAGGATCTCTGGATGCTGCAGGAAGAGGTTTATTGTGGTGCAGATTTGCTGCAGAGTGTGCAGCATGCTGCAATAACAGAGATATTTCCAATGGTCTTTGCTGCAATACCATGTACTGTATGTACTTAGCTGAAATCAATGGGACATGTAAATGAGAATAGGCAGAATCCCTTCCACGGCAAGGAACAAAGCATCTGTGCTATCCTAAGCAAATAAAAGGATCAGCTCATGCAGGATACACAAAGAGCTGTGACCGCACTGTACCATGAGGAGTCTGTTGTGAAGTTGAATGTGTGTAATTTCCTAGTGGTTTGGGCAGGGCAAAGGGAACTTAATACAAAGAGAGCAAGATCTTTGAACATTTCTAGCAGTGAATATTAGGTAAAAGCATAAAACAGAGGTTTGATGAAAATGTCTGTGATAGGAAAGCAAAATCTTTAATGGGAGGGGAAAAAAAAAAGGTTGCATATATATAACTACTGAATAAACAAATTATATGTCGAGTCTAAATGATTAATTGCCCTGAAGAAATATATGGAACAGGCCAAACTGGAAAGAAAAGAAAAAGCATATTTCAAGGACAAGACAAAACCAGACCCTAAAAGAACCACGGTTTTCAGAAATCCCCCCTTGAAATAAATGTCCTTCTAAACATCCATATGCCCCTGACTAAACAAAATACAAATAATAAAATAAAGCAAAGACAAGCTACTTAAGGGAGAGATGAGGGTTCAGAAGAGGGAGGGAGGGAAGAAATACACCAGATAAAGAGGAAATATACAGTGCAATATTTCATCTGCTGATACACCACAGTGAAACATAAACTAATCCTCATTCATATGGGAATATTCACTCAGAATTTACTTGTGACTTTGGTACTTTTTCTTGACTGGTTAGGTTCCAGGTCTTTTGGAAGACCTGGAAAATTTGAAAACACAAATGTAGATAAGAATTAAGTGTATCAATTCACTGTTGAGTTGCTAGTTTCCCCTCTCCCATAAAAAACCCCACACCTAGCACATTGCATACCTTTGTGCATGTATATAATAAAATAAATATGTTTAATGCAGTGTTACAGCTAGGGGTCATATGGTTATACTTATATACCTTCACACAAAATACCCGTTGCTCAGTTAAGTACAAGGGAGAAAAAAAAAAAGATTTTCTTTTGAAGACCAAAAGTCAGACCCAAGGTAACAAAAGTAAAGTGTAATTTACCCTGTAGTTAAAAACCAAAGGAGTCTTTTTACTAGGGGCTGCTGGTTCTATTCATGCCATTCCAGAAGAATATAAAAGAGACGCTTTGGGATTTTGAAGTAAAAATTCACAACAGTATGTCTTTACTTTTTTTTTTCCCTTCAACCAAGACATCTTTTGCCGGAGTCCTTTATCTAGAGCTTTGTATACATATTTTTAATCCTATACAAAAATGATAGGATGTCAAGAAGGATCTATAATAACACCATTTTTTTTATTTCACTTCAAAGACTTGGCAATTTCTGATCCATGTGACATTCACACTCCTTCAGGGTCAAACAACATCTTGCAGCCTTCATAAAATGATTAAATATTTTAAACAGCTCCTGCTTATACCTCCATCGCCCCTCGAGACTGATACTGTTATCGTTTTTGTCAAAGCCAGTTTCCATCCGCATTTGTCATTCCTGCTTGCATTTATGAGTTATCAATCGCCACGTCAAAATGCAAAATAACTGATGTTCTCTGGGCGGGATTGGATGGTCTATCTGGGGCTTTTAATCAATGCTGATTTTTATTTTCCATACCCATACATAAATCTTTACCATTCTGGGCCACATATAATGCGTTTGTACAAAACGCAGTGACAGAAGCAGTAGTTATATTATCAAACATTATACCTCGGGGCTAACTGAGTATCAAGGGCTTTCAAAAGGGAACATTGGGAATTACTGTGCAGGAGAGATGGCTGCAGGAGAGAATATAAGGGATTGGTTGTTGCCATTTATAAATCAACATCATGCAAGCTAATCCTTCTCACTTAAATGCAGCCCAAATACTTTTCTTGATACTCTGAAACTCAGCCCTATCTATTTTTTTTAAAGCTTGCATAATGCACATGAACAATGGTTATATGCATTTTCTTATTTCTTGAACTTTTCCCTAGGGATGTATATAGAAACTATGCTGCCGTGTTGTTTTTTTCTCCCCAAGGCCTACAAGCCTGTAAATATCCTTTTTTTAATCATACCTGAATTATTGGAACTCTCTCCACACCCCCTTTTTTTTTTTTTTTTGTCTGAGCCACTATAATAAAAGGGAATGTGTTTCATTCATTAAAAAGGGTATCTGCCTCGTTTATTCAATGAAGATTGCAGTCAGTTATAGGAATGGCTCATTGCCCATCCAAAGCAGGCTCCAAAGGCCAGGGCAGGCAGAGTTTGGAGTCAGGATTGCAGAGGAGCCAAGTGCTGGGCTCCCTGGGAAAACTGCAAGAGGGCAAAGGTGAGGGGAAATATTCTGTCTCCTTTGTAGGGACATCTGTGTGCTGCATGCTGCAGGTCCTTGCCGACTGGAATTCCTTTCTAGTTGGAAACTTGTCCATGTAGCTAACAGCAATAATATTTTTACTAGGGTTGAACTAAATTGTTTGGGACTCCCCTGAATGAGACACACTTTCAGGCTCAAGGAGGGAAAGTTTCAGGGAGTAATCATGTCTGTGAAGTTCTTTCTTCCTGCTTTCAGTGCTAGTAAAGCTGAACAGAAACCTGGATAACATCTATGAGATAAGGGGCTGTAAGTGGTGAGCAGTCTCTTTTCCTCTTCTTTTGTAACTAAGCTTTCTGCCATGGGACCAAAACCTTTTTATCAAGTTTTCAGCAAAACATTTTTCTGAATAATCCACTTCTATTATATGGTTTTCCCTATTGTGTACATAGGCTTAAAGAAAACATGTTTATAAGCCTTTTGAACTGAACTGCTAAAGGACATTCACTCTGGGCATCTCCTACAGGAAGGTTACCAAAAATTCTCTCTATTACAGACTAATATGTTTTATTCTTCATTAACTAGGACAAACAGGAGAATCTTTGAATTGGAGCCCTACTATCTCAGGGGTCACCCTATTTTATGTTTGTGACAAACTACAGTGTTTGCACTATGGCAAAATAACCTTGATCATACGTTCCTGCTCTGTGTTGGGGTCAAAGTGGCAAGTGTAATGCAAAAATTAGGTTATGAGGACTAGAAGAAGGGTCTCTGACAACCCTTCGGGAGCCCAGCATTGCCAACCACTATTTTCCAATGTCTGTAAAAGTTTTCCAGGGGAAAAACATAGACAATACTGTACCATACTGAAGCACAAGAGGCACCAAAGACCAAAGTTTATTCTGTTAATTTTTCTGAGTATCTATGACAAACCCATGAAGTACCTATTTGCAAATCCCAGCTGCAAAGTGTTCCAATTGTCCTCATTCTGCTCTTCAAGTATGGGTGAAATATTATCACTCTTAACCCCTGAGCTGTCTTCAGAGCAGATGCAAACTCAGTTCTCTTACCTCCTGATGCTGGAGTTGGAAGACCCTGTGTTGGGTGAGGAGTGCACTCCCATCATCTCTGGGAGTCACACGTTGGAAAAGCTGAACTGAAAAGGTGACAACAACCAAAAACCTTGTACGTGCAACTGGGTCTGTAGCCACAAACATCTCTCTGAGGGTTCAGAGAGAAGAAAGCTAAAATGAAGGCTAAAACATGGTTTCAAAACTAATAGTTTATATTATGTGTATATATGTGTGTGTGTTTTACAATGATTAATTATACATGGTGTTTTAATTAAAAGAGGAGAGGTTATCTTTTCTATAAGCTTCAAGAGGAACCCTTACTGGTACCATCCTTCAATCTTAATGAATCAAACTCCCTCTGATAATGATACAACAACATTCACTACCTAAGTCAAGTTTTAGACCCTCATACAGCAAAGTACTAGAATGCTGGCTTACCCGCCATGAAGGATGAACAAACTGCCGTCCTACAGGACATTTTTTCCTCATGCCAATTAGTTTGAAGCTGACTTCAGACATAAGAATGCTTTTATTGGTGTAACTGAAGGGAGTTTTGGTCAATACGTGTTTTTCCAAAGCACGACTCAAAGACCTGCACCCTTGATGAGAGTGTGGAAAGGTTTGTGTAAAACTTAACGAGGTCCAGTCTGGAAGAAGCAGCCTTGCTGATCCAGTGATACACATAGGGGAAAAGTTATGACAGCCTCTTATCTTCATATCTGCTCTATAGGTAAGGTTCAGATTAGATATTAGAAAAAAAATTTCACTGAAAGAGTGGTCAGGCCTTGGAATAATTTGATCAGGGACTTGGTAGAGTCATGATCTCTGGAAGTGTTAAGAGGTGTCTGGCTGTGGCACTTGGGGATGGGGTTTAGAGGTGATTATGATGGTGCTGGGTTGATGATTAGACAAGATGATCTTGAAGGTATCTTCTAAAGTTTATGATTCTGTGATTCTATATGTCAGTGTGAAGGCAGTTTTCTGTATGCTACCCAGAAGATCTGGAGCCCAAACAGATTTTTTGATGATGGATGTCCTTGATAAATCCTCTGTGTGGTGGGTCTGCAGCTACTAAAATTTTCTGCATCTGTGCTGGATCAAGGTCCCCTTCCAAGGCAGTTGGTTAGCCAAGAGCTAGAAGATGCAATTTTGGGTCTGAGCTTTCTTTGTATGGCAACCGCATAGCTCTGCTGGATCACCAGAAGTGTCATGTCAGGAGAAATCTCTGCTTTTGCAGGTGCTAAGTGAGGTATCCTGCCTAGAGTGTGTCCAGTGGTGCATCTGAAACTGTTCTACAGGTAACCCAGGAGATAGTCCTTACCCCAGGAATGTGTGCAGAGGGCTTTGGTTTTGGACTGATCATGAGCTCTCAACTTGATGTCCACCTTTACCCATTATATGGCTTTGTCTGTGTCATCCAGCTTCTTTCCAGTTCTGTGTTCTAGGAGACTGAAAGGAAACTACCACACTTAAACTCAAATCTAGTGCCTCAAATAATTTTGAATAGGACACTCTGACTCATGTAGTCTTGCTGAAGTCAAAGGAGTAACTTGTAGAGTATGAACAATTTGGTGTGAATAAAATACAGGAATAAAGACTTTATTTTGCTTGGATTCCTGGTGATGAGGCTTGTTTGACCTGAGCAGTCAGCCCTCATTTTTAATTCAGGTTTAGACTCTGCAGATGTAGTTAAATTCTCTTGGTTGTCCTGTTTCTGCTGATGGTTGGGATCATCAATATTTTGGATCTCATTTGGTTTGTAATGTATTTTATCTGGCAGCTGTGTCTTCTGCACTCTTCTCTGGCTTGCATGGAAGAGTGGGTGGTTCTCTGACTACTGGCATGCATCGATTTTTATTTTAACTTCTCCGTTTGGCTTCCCATCCTCTACAGTGGAAGTCACATTAAATTCACTTTAAATAGCATGTCTCAGTTTTGGCCTTCAAAAAAGATGGATTGTTCTGAATAGTTTTAGTAATAAAGTGCATTTTCTTCCCCATAGGATTCTGAGTAGCAAATTTCCATGTGTGTCAGAGACCAGCAATGTTGCTAGGCTTCTGGGACCTTTGGAAAATAAAGACAAAGATCTCACTAATCACCTTTATATCTGTCCATGGAACTTGCTTTTGAGTCACTAATCAGCAGATGTTACCTAATGCCTAGAGTTTGCTATTATAATAGTTAAAAGTAGTGTCCAGTGGAAAAATAAGGTGAAGCTTCCCCCGTCTCTCCTGCTAAATTCATCTACCTCAGTGGGAACTTTACCTCAGAGTTTTACATGTGGAGTCAACTTTGTTTTTACAAGTATATGGTTTGTGGATGCTAAAGGCGTGAAGAATTAAACAAAAGATCTTGTTTTTCATTATCATTGCTCAAATTAAATATGAACCTAAATTTTGCAGGATTTGTCAGTCCATCCATCTTGAGGAAAATGTGCCAGCACCATTGAATTTGCATGGTTCCTACAGGCTCCTACCAGGACAAAAATAAACTGACCTTCAGACATGTTCTTTGCTGTGTTAAGTCAGAATTTTCTTCCCCACCTTGGCTACTCCTAAAATGATGAGTGTTAAAACTTCCAGGAATTCTCAGAAGGAACTGAGATTTCACAATAATATGCTTTGCTCATGCTTCTGACTTAAATAATAATAAAGATGCTCTATGCTAAGTCTTTGAGGCACAGGAAATTTATAAGCAGAATGAGAGAGAGGTTTTCTGCTTTAAAATTAAGTAAGGAATCCTGTTGCTAGATTATCAGCAATTTTCAATTTTGCTAAAATATGTAAAATGACAAGGTTTGTCTTTATTAAAGAAAATGACCCATCTTGGGTCATTTAGCAGTGGCTATAAATATAGGCATGCTATCAATATCTAATCTGAATAGCTGTTCTTGTTAGAGGGCACAGTGCTTAAAGCACTTAGTTTTCTGATCCCACTCACTCATACAGTTTGGTTCCTGTGGTGCGAAAACCTCACAGATTTTAAGGTACACTCTTTAAGGGCCAACACTCCGTCTCCACCCAGCACCCTCCATCCTGCCTAATGCACACTTGTAGGTTAGGGTGGGGGACCCTCACTGTGTTTCACCCATGTTTCTCTGGGAGAGAAACATGACTTACTCCAGGGTCTCATTCCTCTGCGCCATACCTGTTCGAACTGTGCCATGTCCCCCATGCTTTTACACAGGCAGAGCTCTGCTGCCTTCAGGATATTTGACATTGTCAGGTGCATGAAGAAAATTAGTAAACCTCACATGTCTTACCCATTTGGGAAGAATAACAGAGTCTCCAGAGACTACACCATGGCCAGAATAATGGTTCTGTATCCAGCCTTTTGGGACTTTTCAGTTCCATAATGAGACAAAGGACAATTACATGGCCTCAGCAGCCAAGGCAGGGTCTCATGATTCCTTCTGCTATGTGTCTGAAAGAAGAGGAGTGAATGAGCTGCTGACTCTACACTACATGAGTGTTAGTGGGATAGGGAAAGAGAAGACTGATACTGACTTGGTTCTCTGAAGAGGTCTTGGCTTATTTGCTTTATTTGCTTAAATTTATATTATCAAATACTTGAAAAATAAGACTGGTAACACAACAAGAAATATCTGCAGTATACCAGAATATGAAAGGTGTTTTCTGGATTGAGGGGTGCAACTCAAAATTGTGGGATAGATTTACTTTTGTTTTTCCTTTTAATTGTTATATAGTTCCCCCCCAAAATTTAGCTTAAAAATAGCTTCATTTGCTATTAAAATAAGAGACTAGTAAGTTGATTGATCCAAATAAATTAAAACTCTGTGATTTCCCTGATCTTAATCCATATTAGTAATATAGAATTAAAGTGAAATTCAGGTGTCTAGGAAAAATCCTTTTTTTTTCTGCGGGGTCAGGACAGCATATTTAGATTTCTCTCATTCAGTGAGATGAAATATCATAGCACCATTAATTTTTGTTGATCTAAAAATAATCATCATTTAATGCTCAGATCCAAAGTGTCTGAAAGCAGACTAACATAAGGCAGATCTGAGTGCTGTAGAGCTATAAAATAGGTGATCATTTGAAAACACCTCCTCTGCAGAAGAAAGGGTTGCCAACATCACATTCCTGGGCAGAATTTACTGTGGAAATATTGGCAACGTGTAATATGTGACAATTACTGTTAATTTTACTTGAGAGTGTCAGAATCAGCACCTGGAAAGTCACAAGGACCTTACCAATGTTTAAGTGAAGAAATATGTTGCTGTTAAAAACCAAGGTCCAAACATCTTAAAACTTTAAATATGAAAAATGGAGAGCGTAAAAAAGCAATATGGGAGAACTGCAGAGTGGAGGAAGAGACTGTGGAAGCAGTCTGTGGACAGAAGGACTAAGGTAAGGTGAACTAAGCCTGATAAATGTGGAAGTGTCAATAGCAAGTAAACAGAAGATAGCCTGGTATGTCTATATATGTGCATGTGTTGGAGGATATTAAAAAGATCCAAGTGAATGCAGAAGCTTGGTAAATCCACTAACTTTTGGTCACATACTTTGTGACTCTGAATCTGAACTACACACAGATACTGTTACAGACCACTAAGAGTCTGACTACCAGAAAATACTAATGGCTCTGTTTCATGGTTCTAAGGGCATCTCTAAATAGTACATAATCAACAAGAAAAAAAATCCAGCAGTTTCTGAGCAGTTCGTAATCCTAGACTTCCTTTCTGAATGTATACATTTTTTCTTTACCTGCAGAAAGAACACGGCCAAGTCCAACCCAAAGTTTCTCCACAACACAGCAGACAGACCCTTTTTTTTTTTTTTTTTTTCAAAATAAATGACGAGGTAAGTATGATTTTTAACCTTATTATAATTAGGGGAGTTTGGTGTCTCTGTCAAGAAACATCCCCTTCCAGCTTTAGGTGTAGGGGGCAGGGGGAAGCAGCCAACTGCGTTTGGGCACCAGAGTGATAGGAGCAATGAGACATTTTAAATAAAATAAAAACCCTGTGTTATGACAAGTGACTAAAACCCACAAATGAATGCAGAAGTCTGCTATTTAATGTAGTGTATGCTGATATTTAAGCAGGTTTATATCTGTCAAACAAGCCTCTTTTCTAAGACTGGCACAGACTGTTCTGCGTTTGGTTTCCAGAATCAGCAAATTACATTGGCAGAACAAAGCTGTCATATTTGGTGGTATTTTGTTACATCCATTATCTCACTTAAGTTTAGACATCTCTTAGCAAAATCAGATCCCACTTAAAGACTGCCTTATTTTGCAACATTAAACAAAATGACAGGCTGCTCTAAAATAAAAAAAAAGTTCATTAGCAAGCAATGAGTTGGTGGAAAAACTGCATGGCTGCTTCAGATATGAAGAATGAAAGCATGAAATGCTGTAACCTTTCCACAGCGGGCCAAGAGCATACATCAAGACTGTATTTGACTAAACAAGGGTATTAAATGGCTTCAATAAACAGAATTAAATGGAATGAAAAAAATTGAGGATACTTTGGATTTGATTAAGGAGGTGTTACCTCAAGACCTGCTTGGAAGGGGTGGTACCATGCACCACTTATGTCTCAGTAGTAACACAAATGGGTCAGTCATAAATAGTGATATTGAAAAGACTTTGCCAGCTAGAACACAGTAGGTATACAGCAAACCTATATGCAGGGCACACCCCTGCACACCCCAGTCTTTGAAAAGGAAGATTATGGCATGGTATGAAGTATTTCTTTTTAGTTTTATTTTTCTGAGCCTGCTTAGGGCTCAGTTTATCTCGAAAAGTGAAATTTGGTTTCAATTCAGTCTTCAGAAGGATAAAAAAGCCAGCTGCTATCCTGCAATTAGAGGCTGAGGGTAATGTTGTTTAGTTGCCACACTCTGGTTTATTATGGACGGAAGTGATAGAGGCATTTAGTTTTTAAACAGCTTCCCATTTCCTTGTCATCTTGTTGTTTATGTCCTTGCAATAACAGACAAGTCCTGGCCTGGCAATGGGGGATAAGGCACCTACCACAGAGGGGAAGTGACAAAAATCAAAAATACTTTTTTGAGCTGGAGATAGAGTGTCACAGATACCTCTCTCCTCAGCTACATTGCAAACATCCTGGCTGCAATAAGCCAGTGGTCTGTAGAACAGCTGAGGAAACATAGGAATTGTCATGGGGGTAAAAGCCATACCATGCCCCCAGGGGAAGGTGCTACTAAATTAAGGTAGTTCTGCAAGGCAAACAGCATCTCGAGCACAATCAAGGGCCTTTTCCAGGGCATATCTATGTGCACATAAAGGCTTCCTGCTATGGCACCTAACACTGAGGGAAGCAGGAGTCAGAGCATAGATAGATTTATTTTGGTTACTTATTCAGAGTTTTTAACCTTTCAAGATAAGAAGTCTTTAAAAAAATGTACTGAATGCTTAAAAAAGGTTAATTTCTATGTTCTTCTATTGTCTGCACCCTAAATAGTACAAAGAGTTGCAGTGGTATTATGGACCCATAATTACAGGACTTGGGGGATGACCTGTCTTTTCTGGTGTTTTGAATTCACTGCAGCTGCAATAACACAGATGAGAGAAGAACCTGCTGGCCAACCATACCATTTACTCAAATTCACACTTTGGGGTATGCTCTGAAAAAGTGAGACTTGTGATTGCTTATGACCATCATACTTGCCCCATTCACATGCATATAGACAGTTCGTGTCTACTGAGATGACCAAATGATCTAGACCTGACTAAAACAGTTAATAAAAATAACTGAAAATTTTGGACTGATCACATTCACAAATGCTGGCTAAAAACCATGCTTGGGTGTGTGCATATTTACACACACACATGTGTATTAAGGGGGGCAGAGAGAGAAGTTGCTTTTTTCAGAAAGTGAATAATGTCATCGTTGATTTAATTAGCAAATTCTAGATGTGCTGACAAAGGAAATTTTCTTGGGAGATGCACTGTGTTGTGTCAGTGGTCTAAATGAATAGGCTGAGCTGAGTTCGTGGTAATAACAGATGAACAACACAACTCACCAAACCTCAAACAGTGCATAAATCAATTTGCTGGGAATTAACCACTTGCTTTAAAATTAGGGGTTACTTGACAGGGTTTCAGTGATTAGGTTGTCAGGGACCTGTATTTCTAGCTGGGATTTATCTTTCATGATATAAGTACATCCCCTTATGGGCAACTGAGTGAGTAGGGGTAGCAATCCAATGCACCGGGCTAGTTAGGCATTTATTCTTTGTAAGTACTAGGAGGCATTTGGAGGTGGACAAAGGAGGGCAGAACAGCGACACTTATCAAAAAGAAAATGTGCTGGCTTTGTGAACTACTAATAATGCCCAGGATATTAGTAGGAGAACTGTGAATGAGGGGAAGCATTTCAGAATCCCTGTGCATCACATGGCCCTTCTGTGCAATAAGGAGCTTAACAGTTTGTTAAATGAGATGCCGAAAAATGTTCAATTATACAGAGAAATTAATGAAAAGCAGTAAGCCATTTGGAGGTCACTTCATCTTCTGAAAGTTGAACATTCGTGTAGTACACACAGCCAGGGCCACCATTTTTATGATTAAACTTATATTCCCATATACTTCAAACAATGGCAGATGGTAGACAGAGCAGTGAGATTAGGTACATATGGTAAAAGTGGGGGTCGGGGGGGAGGTATGGGACAGACAAAGCAAAGGATCACAGGCTCTGATGGACAAATCAGAATGTAAAAGATCAATAAAACTTTCATAGAAATTGGCCCAGGAAATACCAGGTGTCATCTGTCAGGCCTATTTATTGCAGAATTCCTGCTTTATTTTACTTAGACAGTGGGAAATGTCCACCCCCTCACTCTGCTTTTACTGATGATGTCTTTCACTTCTCAAGTACACCTATTTTCAGATGGGTTTTCTGATTATTTGTCAAACAGCTTTGCAGAATGATTATCCAAGCAGTTCCAGTGGTGTATTCCAATTAGCATGATCTCCTTTTGGGTTGGTTCACAGCTTGAATCCCCGTTATGGCAACGACTCCCAAGTCACCTTTTCTTTTTCTTTGGATCTACCTCATGAGTTGTGCTGAAGACAATATCATACATACCTCCTCTATTCAATTTCTGATGGAACCATGAGTCTAAAACCAGGAATTGAACAGTAGTGTCTGCAAAATAAAAGCTGGCAAGCTCAAAAGCAGTTGATGCAAGATTTTTCAATGCAAGAGATTGTCACTTGCCTAACATTACCAAAGACATGGTTGGTAAACACATGTGCCTTCTCTAGAGCTCCCTTGTCCATCCTGTCATGGAGGGAAGTGTTTTTCTTCTTTAGTTTTCTCCTTCTCTTGTCTTTCCTTTCAGTTCTCTGCCTTACACCTATCAAAATTTGAGCATTTGAGTGTTTATCTATGCCCTAGATTTCTTTCTTTTGCTGGAGCTTCTCATCCCCCCCTCCACAACTACTTTCTCATTTTCCCTGTCCATAGCTTCAGTCTTAGTGTGATGGCTTTTTCATTCCCACTCTCTTCTCATGTGCTGTATGGCTTTCTGCTTTATTTAACATTTCCTGCTGCTTTTCTTTGATCACCTTTGAGAACGCAATAATTACTTCTAGACTTTCTGGGCCCTGGATGTTGTACATGCCTTGATCTCTCACTTCTGCCCTTTCATTTGCAGTAACTCATTCTTAGCTGAGTTGTAGGTGCTCATTTGCAGTCACTGGTTTACCTTCATTTGAACTCAAAGTCCCAGAGCTCTCAGATCAAGCTGGCTGTGCAGGCAAACGTAGGCTAACCCAAAATCATCCAGGCACTCAAACACACATCTCTTCTCAACTGTGTGTTCAACCCTCCAAAATGCAACAGTGTACACAATAACTGCCTTCATAGTGGTGATTCCAACCTGAATCCTATGAAGAGTTCCTGAAGTCCCAGCTGGAGTCTGAAATAGGTGTTCCTGTGGATACTAAAGCCTACCCAGTGCTGTTCATGTGCAATACTTTCATAGCCCCTGTATAAATACATCTTCCCCTGCTGAGTAGGGAGAAATCTACCAGCAGCCTGAATGAAGTAGTGGTTACTACAATGATAGTGGTAAAATCTCCTGGTGAAGCCAGTTGGCACAATCAGGGTCATAAAATCACAACCTTTAAAATCATCCTGAGAATGGATACATTCTGTACTGCTTTCTGTCCTCGTTATGATCTCTGTCACAGGAACAAGTTATCCCTGAATCTCAGTGTCTGAGATGCTGTCTTCTCATTTTCATCAAATAATCCCTGTTCTTGTGACAAAAGATTGTAAGTAACAGGAACAAAAATGGCCCCAAATGAAGCCATTCTCATGACAAAGACTGTAATGAGAACAGAAAATGGCACAAAATCAATTCATTCTCATGACAACCTTAAGATTGTAATGAGGACAAGAAAAACAGTCTGAAATTTATCAATTCTTGTGACAACCCTGAGACAGTAATGAAAGCAGCAAATGGTATGAAATTGGTCCACTCTCATGATAGACACTGAAACAAAACCAGAAAATAGCAACACGTTTATCCATCCTTTTGACAACCCTGTGAGTGGAACAAGAACAGAAAAGGTTAGGAAAATTAACCCTTTCCTGTCACAAACAATCTGATAAGTGTAATAACCAATTGTCCTTTCCAAATGGTATAATTCAGCCATTTGAGCACTGGCTTCATACTAAACTGGAGCAGTAATTAAGTTTCAAAGTGTCTTTGGACTCAGCTCACATTTGGTTTAGGTATAAAGTAACAGGAGTTCATAGAAACTGAAGAAGGCATGCAAGGTGGGTCCACCCATTGGTTAGAGAAGCTCTGTCTCTCCAGGGTGCCTTTTGCCAACGCTAGTTTGACCAGTGTCATTTTATTGATTGAGTTTCTTTATGTCTGTTCCTGGAATCCACAGACCTCAGTTAGTGAAGAGAAGGGAATTTTTTAGTCCCTGCTTCCATAAGCCTGTGAAGCAATCATCCGATGCCATCCCCCTCGCAATCATAGATGAGATGATGACACGTGGATGACATCACACGTACTTACTTGTATAAAACATCAACAGGAGCAAGTGCACAGGGAGACAGATTTCTCAATTTCTTTGAAGGTGGGCTTGGTTGCATGTAAGAAAATGGGAGACAGCAAAGGAAAATAAAGTAGGAGATGTGGGTAAAGGCCTAGGGAATACAACGATTAGTGGGTAAAGATGATCTGGCTGAGTAACTGAGAATCTGAATATTATAAGCAATTGGGGAAAAAAAGAAAAACAGAAAAAAAAGCCATATAGAATTAACAATTGATTAAAAACTAGAAGGGTAGGGGCATGTGGGAATAGGCAAAGTTTACCACTGGGATGAGCTCAAATATAAAAGCAGGTATGTGGGCGACATTAAAGAGGAGAAAACAAGCAGTAAGGAAAGAAAGGTGGGTAGCCTGTGGATTGCCAGCTTGTACAAACAGAAGGAAAAAGACTGAGCAGGAGACTGATGCACTCAACTGCAAATGGCCATCACAGGAAAAGAAGCAAATGAGGACTGCAAGCTAAAAAGCAAATCCTCACTGAATACAAGAAATCTGCTTGGGGGGATGGGGAGAGAGTTAAAAAGACCTCTGCCTCTTTTTCTGTCCTTTTCCAGAAACTCCAGCTTTCTTTTCTACCTGTAGTTAACTGTGAGTGCAAATGATATCATTAAGTTATCTAGCTATCTGACTGCACCCACTAGTCAGTGCTGGAAGGCTAAATCCCACTACTTGCACCCAGGGTTAATGTACTGGAGAGAATTGTGGGTGCCAAGTAGATTCTCGTAGAATTGGAGGCTGAACTGAGGCCAATATAAAAATATATCCCAAGCATTTAGCTGGCACTCTCACACCACTTGGATGACATCTGACCTTTGCTTCTGTGCACGTGTGTTTTTGAGCTGCCCAAGCAGAGAGGAAATAATTTTGAAGTCTCCTGCTATGAAAGCCAGTATCTCCCTGAGTGGACTGACTGTCCTCTGAAAAAGTGTGAATGCTTAACCTCAGTCAAGTATGCTCAAAGGGCAACACACTGCATTGCTGGAGGAGGAAGAGGGGGGGGGGGGAGAAAGTGTCAGCATGTACATATGGGAACTATTCCCTGAGCTTTTGCTACCTTTTGTATTCACTCTTCAGATTTACAGTCTATTGGCACCTGCCCACGCTACAGGAAGAGCTCCCATGCAAAGGTATGGATTTCATTATGCTTCTTTTTAAAATAAAAAAAAAAACCTAACAGGTCTCCACATAAAAAGAGGTCTATCTCTTTAAAAAATATCCTAAAAGAAATCAGTTGTGAGAGTCACTGTTGCCCCAGTGCCAGCTTTATGCCTTCAACTAATGCGCTTCTCCAGGAACAGTCTTTAAATGAGAAGTTACGGCTGCTTTTCTGATTGAAACAAACTAGTGTTGATTGCTGATCAGCCATCTGTAAAGGAGGGCATCTCAGGAAGGATATGAGCTAATGAAAAAATGGACCTGATTTGAAAGTGTGATGTGCTTCATGCCACAGGCCAGTCTGAGTGGCATGAGATTATATCAGTGCAAGTGAGAGGTAGATTGAGAATAAGTAACTTCTGTCTTAAAGATTAAATGGCAAATTTGCTATTAAATGTGAAAGACATAAAATGGAATTAACGCTTTGAGGGTGTTAGCTGTGGTTATATACACTCTGCAAATGGCACTTCCATCCTGTCACTTGCATTGTCAAACTGCACACTCTTCTCATTGCAGCTCAATTAATACTCATTCAGAAGTATCAATTAAAGAAATGAGAAATGAAGTGTTGACCCTTAACAGCCACCCACACATCACCCACTTCACAAGCACATTTTGTGTGGCATTACTTCTCCAAATGACCTTTGTAACTGGTAAAATAATATTGATGAAATCATTAGGTTTCTTGGTAACCAATTGATAATTTTCTTCTGGGTTGCTTGGTGCTGATAACATTACCCTTGCTGTAACTAAGAGACAAATGCTTTCACAGAATTGAATGGGGCTCACTGGGCATTCCTGCATTTTATGCTCTGAATTTCCAAAAATCCCCGTACACAGCTTATTACAGGAAAAAAAAAAAAAGAAACCAAACCAGAACATTTTAGTTGTAAAGATAGCCATTGCAGGGTTGTTATGTTTTGTCTCATTATTACATTTCATCCAGATGTGTGCTGTTCCTTTGCAAAGTGATAGGAAGTGACAGAAGTAAAAACTCAGTATAGATTTGGATACAAATTGCGATGTTAAACCAAACAGCCAAAATTTGGAAAGGATTTGATTTAGATTTATTTTTTTTTGCTTGAGACTGAGGCCAAAAATAAACAACTCGTTTGTTATATCTCATCAATTTTGAGGCACCCCAAAATCTAACTCCCTAAGTTTTGGGGTCAAATGCACCTCTAAATGTGTCTACTGAGATATAGATGAACTTAAAAGGTTGAGTGGAGTATTTGATTTTATTTCTGAGTTCTCTTTCTGCCACTAATCAATTACCTTTCTTTTTCTTTTGCGAACTGATTCAACCTATTCTTGAAATTCCAACTCATTCAAATCTCTGGGATAGCTGTGGATGGAGATTACTTTTGCTATACAACTCCCTTGCATAGCTAGATCTTTAGTCATTTGATTCTTTTTTTAATTTCCTTGAATGCTTTTGATTGTGTGGGTGTTGCTGTACATGCCAGTATGCTTTGTGTCAGTTCTTTTCACTGCTTTGCCATTTATGCTTTGTACCAAATCCTTTCATTGTTTTGTGACATTAAATATTTTTCTGCAGGTCTTAAACTCATCAAGCACATTGTTGAGCTGTTTTATTGTTGTTTCATATTTGGGGTTTTTTTTGGTTTTTTTTTTTTTTTTTTTTTTTTTTTTTTTTTGTTTTTTTTTTAAATTTAGTACATACCACTTGAAAATGTTGTAATCTTAGTTTGGTTCTACCTCAATAGTAGGAAGATCTCTTTTTGTGACTTTTGTATTGCTCACAGACACTAAATTTTTCTGGAAGATGGCCTTGCTAAGTCTCCAGTCAAGCATAAATTAAATGACCAATGCATATATGCTGTATTTTATCATTATTTTTCATATCACCACCAAGGCAAACTGTCATAGTTTTCAAACAATAGTGCCTACAAGTCAAGGGTTTTCAAAGCTGTTTTAGGGACTCGGTTACCCCACTGCCATGAAGTTAAGTGAGGCTGTTTTGAGATTCTCAGTGATAATGTCTACCCTAGGAGTGCAAGAGAAGAACATTATGCTTGTAATACATGTTTTCCAATGCAGACACCTGGTGGAGGGGCCCTGCAAAGAGACAGGCAGATGAGAATGGAAGGACTCAACAATGTCCTGTCAAAAGAAATCATACATTTTGTGGGCTGGGTTTTCAAACTGTTTATTTTGGTAACACTCTCTTTTTTGGTCCAACCCATCTGGAATGGAGGCCTATAGATTGCAGTGATACCAGCGGCTTAAGTTAATATTTCTTAGCATGGTCTGTAGGAAAACTGTTCTGCCAGTTGATTTGGCCCCATCAAGTCTAAACTGTTTATGTGGTGATTTCCATACTGAGAACTTGCTTTGTTCCATCATGGGTGCAATGGAGGAAGAGAAAATTAGAACAAACAAAGGTAAACCAAAGAATTTGGAATTGGGTAAAACATATAAATAAGCCTAAGAACAAAGGCATATGCATTACACTGTGGCTGAGAGTTCAAAAGAAGAATGTCACAAAATGCCAGGCACTGTGTCTGCAACTTAATCATCACCCTAGTTCCTAATCTGCATAGCACTGTCTCTATGATGTCATTACTTTTCATTTTAGGACCCATGTCTGGTTTGCTGCAAAGGACATTGTGTGCTCTGGTGATGCATCTGAGCAATGTGGTGACTGTAGGCGGACATCCTCGTTGCTTGTGTTGTGGGAATGAATAGATGTCTCGTGCCTGGAATAAGGATGTGGAAGCAGAGAACAGTCGTCTGTAGAGCTTTGTCAAAGGCGAGCATCGTGCAGAACTGGATGTCCAGAGATTTCATGTCCAGAGATTTCATCTGTTGACAGGCAAGTTACTTCCAAGGGAAGCCTGATTCTTTTGGGTCAGAGATCTGGATGTTAGAGCTTCAGACTTCCCACAAACATCTGTGAGGTCAAGATGATCTCTGCTCTGAACAGAGAAAGTATTGTGAACATGCCAAACACTCTAAGAATCAGACTGTAATTTTTTGAGTTGGGAATCCCAAATTAAGTGACGCATTTGAGAATGTTCATATAAGTCTATGACTCAGTTTTTATGCATGTAAACCAGAGACAATGATTTCACATTTCTTCATAGTAGTGTCATGAAGGTATAATCTTAAATGCAGCAGAAAGTAAAAACCAGTTATGATATCCCCACAAGAAGAAGGGGAGAAGAAAACAACAGCTTTGTATCCAATGCAGAGCTGGACAGTGCATGAAGCCACATGCTGGATTAAGATAAAATATAATACTGAAAAATAGCCCAGTTGCATAAGCCTTGCTTTCTATAGATGAGGAAGAAAATGACGAAAAATAAGACATAGTAATGTAATTAGGGACTGTGCTATGGCACATAGGCAGAAAAAAGCCAAATAAAAGTTTGTTATTTACCTTAATACTAATTCCTTATATTTTGCCCATTTTCTGGTGAACCTTAACATTTTTTGATGTATTCTTTATTTTTTTAATATATGATTACAGATATTGCAGGTATACCAACATACCCATACCTAATGTACAACGATATTTGTACCTACATAAGTATGTTTCTGTAGGTGCTAAGGGAAACTTCCATCTGGTGGCCAGAACAACCTGTTGGATTTAGCATCTTACTCACATTGTGTGTGTAATGACTCAAGGGCAAAATTTAGAGGCACTCATCAGAAGAAAATGACATCTGCAGAGGATGGAAAATGAAAAAATATTCTTTAGTAATTTAAAAAAAATCTTTCTGAGCCACATTTTTTTTTGTTCCTGGAGGTACCATTGTAGAGCTCTGCATAACCACTGGTATTGGCTATTACTGGGATGAAGCAGGGAAAGTTAGGCTGATAGATAGACATAGCTGCATTACAGACATTTTCCATAGTCACCCCTCTGAGGATGAAAGCATAAAAGAATGTGAAGGTGAAACTTAAAATGTGTATGGATGTTCCTTTTATCTAGGAAAGGACAACTAACAAAGCAGTTGGAGCACGGTATTTTCTTTGCGGGCGCTCCATCAGGTTTTAATGACACATCTTGGAATAGGAGAGTCACAGTGGACTCCCTTGCTTAACTATCATCATCACTTATCATTTGCAAAATGGAAAGCTTTCTGATCTTGTGTCGGTGTGCGTGACTCACCCGTGGTGACTGACGGAGAGCAGGCGTTCTCCAAAGCAGTTCTGGCTCCTACTCGAGCCCCTGTGGCACAGGAACATGAAATAAAGCAGCAAGCTGTGTGATTCCCTCCACTCCAAGCCTCACCCTCACCCTTGGTCTTACGGCCAGAACCACACTGTAAGCTACTGTTCTGGCAGACCAGGAATTCAGGAATTATTCAGTAATGTTAATTGATGGGCATATTGCTCCAACTGCATCTTTCTTTGGTTTTGGATTACTTCCAAGCATGAACCACAAATGGATCATTTCCAGAATAAGGTTAGGTTTGCTTGCATCATGGAGGGAGACAGCACTCTTGGGAGACCTTGGACTTTTGAGGACTCTATGACTGTCTGAGAAGATGATGAAAAATTGATTATCCAGACCACCCAATTTACAAATCAAACTGGGTTTTTCTGTAGGAAGGCTTATTAGTCTGAGGAGGGACACCTACCTCTGATATCTTCTGTCCACCACAACAGTGCTAGGTAAAAACTATTTCCAGAAAATAGGGTCGTTAATAAATGAATTGGTTTAGGGAATACACAAGTGAAATTGTCTTACTGGTAGGGTATTTGAAATTTGGACTGATTGCCAGAGGTGGTGTGATAAGTTCTGCAGGGAAAAGATATACATATTTAACAAAAGAAGATTTATCTCTTCTGTGTAAGGGATGAACTTTTTATATTTACCATATTAAGAAAGGGTTTTCCTTGCATCTTTTGCATATTACACTACTATGTTTTGTGAATAATAGGGTGGATACTCAGCCCTCTGGGAATACTCCTTAGTTATCAAGTTAAATGCTTCATAAGACGCCGTTAAATGCCTGAAACTACTGGACTAACAGGGGAACCTCTTCCTAACCCTCTAGGAGCAGGTGGCCTGGACTGAAGTACCAGTAATTTGTAAGCCACTGGCTGTTTGAGAAAGCTTTTCCCTTATGATTCATGCACATTCACAAGATGTTTGCACCTAAACAAACTGACTGGAACTCCTCCAGTTATACAGGTCTGTTAGTGAAAGCAGGTGTTAGTCAAAGAGTGGCCTGAGAACTCAAAAAAAACCCCAGGAAAATCGGCAAAATAATTAAATAATTCCTAGGATAAAATTTCAAATTCTCTTTGCTGCGTTTGCACTCTTGTTCACTCCCCATGAATAACATAATGAATGAATTGGTTCATAAGATTGCTTGTGGAAATAGCATTTTTAAATAGAGAACAGCCATATCTGCTGAGAGCACATATAACACTTGTAAATGGGAGCACCCTACTCAGCAAAGCACCTATCAGCCAACCTTGAAGCAGAAATGAGGCCATGTGATATGTTTGTTCAGACAAAACTAGCCCAGGCAGCTACAAACTGGTGGTGAAGAAGCTGCAGAACAAGAAATATTTGTATAAATTATTCATTGTAGATCATTTCGAATAATGAGCAAATCTGAGAAAATAATGACCCATTCACACACAATCCGCATGGAGAAAAAAGCAGCTAAAATTGATAAAATTCTTTGTTACAAATTATTTCCTCTGCACTGGGTGTTGGCATAACAGACTCTGAAGCTTGACAGTGCTGAAATAATTAAAATATTAAAATGGCTCCATTTTAATCTTTGATCACATATCTAGATCACATTGCAGAAATGTCATGTTTACTCATGACTCATAATGAAGAAATGTTGAAATGTCATTATTAGAAACCCTGTTTTTACTGCATCACGTATCAAAATTTGCAGGCAAACCATTACATTTCCTTCTTCATTTTGCAAGCATTTGTTTCCCAGAGGAGCTGAGGCCCACATTTTAAAAACCAGAGGACCTCCTTATACAGGAAATCTGAGCTACCAGATGGCTTTCACTTTCCTGCCACCCACCACCCAATATTTGGGATTGCTCCAAAGTCCCTGCCAGATTCCTAGTTCTCCCCTCTTGCTCTAGAAGCCTGGCTCCCAATTTTTTTGCACCCAGAAACTATTTATGATCAGTTTTGTAGCATAGATTGAGAAAGAAGTCATGAAAAACTTACCGCATTGCACTAGTCTTCTGTCGGTAACGAGAAAATTTCCTTCTTTAGCCCAGTTTGACTGCCTTGAGGAATAGGGTAAGTGCAGACAGTTCAACACAAGTAGGACCGAGGACCTGCTGCAATTCCTGCACTGATAGTGGTGACATCACTTTCCATTTGGAGCACCATGGCTGAGATCAGCATAGTGAGGAGGTCAGGATGAAATGGGCTATGACCATTTGTCCTGAGCCCCAAAAGAGCAGCCCCTAAGGAAGAGAAATTATCTGCTCTGCTCAAAGTCCTACTGGTCCTCAGGGTGTCTTCTGATATTCAACAAGTCTAGTGGAGTTGAAAGAGCATAGGTATTGCTCAGAATCAGAAAGACCTAAATGAAACCACGATAACGGAACAAAGAGGAGAAAAAAAATAAATAACTAAAATTAGGCATGCTCAGGAGAAAGAACCAGCAGGTGTTTTCATACCAGCACATCTGTTCAGGAATTGCTCTTTTAAATCCAGATTATATATAAATTTTGAAGCCTGAAATCTCTCAGTAATTAAAGATTTCTACTGCATTTCTTTCAGGAAAAAGCTAAAATAGAAAAAAGGAAGAAAATACTGAGTTTTAAAAGAAGTGTAATATGAAATTCTTCCTTGTATTTTCCATTTCACAACTGGATTTCTGAACAAAGTGCTTCACAGTTTGGGACCATTCAGAGCGGCAAGCTGAAAAACTGGAATGTGTAAAAGCATAGTCCTGTAAGCACTGAGGGGATCTGATGGAAATACAACAAGCTCAATCACTCTGCTCTCACAGTTTTTGGTTTTGGATTCTTTTAATGAAGTTTACAAAAGGGCCACCCAATGAAGAAGCACCTTGTATTTCCACTGGGTTCTTGAGGTAGACTTAGATTTGTTATTACTATTATTTACGGGAACCCTGGCTAGCATACCACAGGACAGTGAAAACTTCCCATTTCTATTACAGTTGGAAAAAGGAAGTTCTTTCTCATGATAATAATTCACATTAGTGCCCTGTCTGAAAAGTGAATTTTTTTTGCCTTTTATAATCTGGCAAAACATCAAGTTTTGCTGCTTTTGGTTTCTGCAAGAAATTATCCTCACGGTTCCACTCAATGATAATTTGTGTCTTCTTACCAGAAAACTAGATCTGTGTCACTTGTACAAAGGTCAGTGAATTCTAGCTCTAAAGCATCTCTAGGAATACAACTCTGGCAGGGAAGAAGATATTATACCAGATCACATTCCATTACATTTCATCACCTCAGTTTATTCAAGGACTGATGCCATGCAAACAGTAAAACTAGTTTAGCTTTTCATAGGCTCACTTTTCTTTATTGCTCTTTTCCTTGGTTTAAACCAGTGACTCGTAGTACCTGTGCAACATCCCAACGCCTCCGATGCTCTGCTGGTGTACTTGATGCAGTATATAATGCTCTGCAGAGAAAAGCTCTGTAGTATCCCTCGCTATTTGCTGCATAGCATGAAGGCTGCCCATGTGTCCACTCTTCTAGAGATGCAGGAAGAGGAGGAGGAAGAATGATTATGTTTTTCAGATGAAATGCTGTAAAATGTTTTCAACAGCCCCTGATTCTGTTTAAGCAACATATTTACTGTTAGGACTTTATTACCATTAGAGGAGCTTTTCGAAGTAGCTGGTTTCAGGAACACATTGCTTCTCTGCTACTACTGACCCTGCCTGGTAACACTTTCGTTTAAATGCCCATTACTATTTACATTAACTAATGGCTAATTACAATGGAATTCCTGGGGAAGTGCATAAGACAAGCCATAAGAACGCCAAATGAGTGCATTAATGATTGGTGCTATCACAGTGAATACCAAATGATTTCATAATGACTGGGGAGGTAATATATAATGGAAAGAATTGCTCCCTATTTGATATACTCACCACAGAACTAGGACTCATTCTTGGACATCATTCAGAAACTGCAACATAGCCTGGAGGCCTTTTTCAGTCCTGCAAGGAGCTTGCAGTGAAGCTCAGTCCACACCCTTGCAGAGCAAGACATGTGTTGGAATTTATTTTTTTATTGCTCATTGTTATGAGTTGCTGCTATGGCCCAAAGGGCAATAGCTCATACTCAGTGCTGGAGAGAATCTGAGTTTCAGAACGTCACTTGGCCACTACATTTGAGTTAATATTCAACCTAGAGCACAAGAGAAAATACTTTAACCAGAAGGAATTAAAAAAAAAATGTGTTTCTGGGCTCAGGTCTCTTATTAATGCTAGTTACCACAACCTTCCTACTCTAGTCTGGGGTGATTTTTTTTGCAGGACATTCATCTCCATAACATCAGAGGACCAGGGTGACAAATTCATACATGACATCTGTCATGTGTTTCTTCTCTTCTTTGGGCAACTTTTCCCTTGCCAACTCACCACAAAATGAGCACCAGTGCTGGGAGGCAGGACAGATCTTCAGGGAGGTGTGTACCTGTGTTAATAAAAAATGGGAATTTTGATTTGTTGACATTTGATGCTGTAGAACATGTCCACATGGTAATAAAGCCAAGATTTTTGTTTTATATCATGTAGAAGGTTTGTTTAGTTCTGGGAAAAAAGTTTCCATTCCACCTGATAGAAAGAGAAGTTTAGATTTCTTCTGTCTAACTATCCAAAGAAAACACCTGCTTCTATTCCAGTATACTTGGAAGAATAAAAAGAGCAGGTGAGAGGCCCAATCCACAGATCTCTGCAGTCATTTAGAGTCTGTTCTTTGGATGAAACTCTATGTGAAGGACAAAGTGCTGCACAGCATAACCAGGAATTCATTGTTTTAGGAGAAAGGCCAAATGCTAGTAGGCACTGATAAGAGAAGTGGCCCATAGCAGAGTGGTGAGTGTCCCTGGCACAGAATATCTTGGCGGCAAAGACTATACATTTGCCAGTTTTGCATTCAAAGAGTGGATTGACAAAATAATCTGATGGGTCTCTTCCCTCTTTAATTTCTGTGATTTAAGAGGAGGAGCCTGTATTTAGGAACCAGTGGGCTCCAGCTCCACAGGAATAAAAGCATTAAATGCAATGTTTCTGATAACTACAAATTACCCCATGACTACTGTAGTGCCTGGGACTTTCTGGCGACCCACCGTGAGAGCTAATGAAGATGCCCTTTTATAAAGCGCAGGATTCCTGGCAGTTATTTTTAATGGGTCATGCTGTGTTAGAAAATCATGACTGCAAGATTCCCTGGAGTGGCAGTTGGGATGATATTACTTTCAATGAATCACAGCAGCCACCATAAGGGCAGGGCAGTATCTATGGCAGCAGCACCGAGCAATGGCGCAGCATCAAATGAACGGCTCAGCTGGTGACATCTGGCCCCTCTGATCATAACAAATCTGTAGTGTGCAGTACTCCAAAGAGTCCATCCTTCAAGATGATATGTTAAAATTAGGTGTCTTTTTCTCTTTGTCTTGGGTGACTATTCAGGAAGGCATGAGATATCCTATTAAAAAATGTGGGAAGTAGTGGATGAAAGTTGGGCTTCTAGGTTCATCCTTCCACAGTAAACAATAACTTTACACCTTATAACTGAATTTGGTTATGGAAAAAAGGTTGTAGCTTTGAGAGATGCTCAGAGTAAGCACAAAGATTCTGCTGTGGGCATGAAGGCCTTTGGGAAGTGTAGGTAGGCACCAAACAGGGATTTCATGACTTTTGGCTTTCTCTCTCAAGGCTGGGTGGGATCCTGGAAGGAAAAATAACAATGTTGGGCATTGCTTTCCAAACATGAAATATTATTACTAATTTTCTGTCTCACTGGCCACTTCATTGTATCAGGGGATGTTTTTCACATGCTTGAACAGTGCTCTCCATGAGAGAGAATTTTCTTAGTGATACTCGGACATTATGAAGGCAAGAGGTGGAACAGTCTGTGACAAATAATGAGAGTGAAATGCCAAGCCTTTGAAAGGGCTTTGATTTCCCTACACCGACTGCTTTAAAAAGCCATCTGCTTGCTTGAAATGGCTGCAACACATGGTGCTCTTCCCCAATCCAATATGTGCTGCAAATTGTAGGCACATGGATCCAGTCAAGGACACAGTGTCTGCCTTAACTTTGGATCTCCTTGCTGTTGTCAGTAGGAATCTCATCCTTAAACTTAGCTCTTGTGTGTGTTAATTATTTCCTTCTCATGACCAGCTGGCAGAGTGCTTCAGCACCTTAAGTTGCTCAATTTGATCTTTGTGCTCAGGAACAAGGTAATTAAGCAAGCTACAATTTACGGAAATGTATTTGCCTTGACTTGTTGCAAGTCTTCAGACAGCACTCCATCCTAAATCATTTGATAATGTAAGATGCTCTTTGCAGTTCCCCCACTTGACTGAGGGTTAGTTCAACAGGTCACAGAATCAGTAATTGATTCTCAGTGTGTCTCTGTTGGTTTTATTACAATAATGAGGACCATCTTCTTTCATCTCTGCTAATACGTTACCAAAACCATCAGCTTCTCAGTTTGGTGTCAGGATGACTTTGACAGGTTGTTAGCAACTATGTGATGTACAGAACATCACAGAGATGTCTCAAACTGTGTTGCTGTGTACCTTAGAGAGCCTTAGGTGGTCACAAAATAAGTGAAATCATTTTGGAGAAAAAGTTATGGCAACAATTGAAAATATTCCTGCAGTTTTGATATCATAATGAAAAAGTTCTATATGCCAGTTTGTATTCTTGATCACTGAAGAATATTCTATTTCACAGGAATCGGTGACATTGCAAAGCAGCTATGCTGAATTTAGCAGAGATTAAAAACTTGAGGAAAACAACTAAACCACTTTCTTCATCTCCTAAGGTTCTATTTTCTTTTTTATTTTTTTTTTTTTTTGGGGGGGGACATCATACTACTTAAGGCAAGTGGATCTTAAAAGACTTGTGGGCTTTTCAGAATGAAAACAGCAATAAATAAATGAAGTTAGAAATGCAGGTCTACAGGATTGCCACTACTCCTTAACTCAACTATTTGTCTGCAACACGCCCAAATTAACGGATTAAAACAAAATGCAAACAAGGGCATAAAAATCTATCCCCTGGTCCAGATAAAACCATCTCATCAACATTCGGTCTGGGTTTATGTGACCTACAACTTTTGGGTTTGGGTTCTTAAGTTATGTTGATGCATTTGAGCTGCTTCAAGATGAAGTTAGCATAATGTGGATAATGCAAGGAAAAGAAGTCTAAACAACTCCTGGAGTAACATTGCTGAGAGGTCTGTTTGCAAAACCAAGTTTTCTCAGCAAGGCACTGTCACTTGAAAACAATGAAGCGCAATACTTTATACACTAAAACAGTTTTTATGTACATCTACTAATGAAATGGATTCAACAATGTAGTACTTTTATGGTCCATTTTATGACTAGGTAATTATATATTTTACCTAGTCTAAATTAATTGCCATTTTACTGTTCTTTGGTTTAAAGGAAAAAAACCTATTTACCAGTATGCTGAGGAAGATTCTCAACACAATCTCAAACCTTTTATCAGCAAGGGGAATGATGTGTAAAAAACTTTGCTCTTCCTTCCTGCAGGAAAATTTCAGCTACTTCCTTGGGACATTTCTCTCACAAAGCCACTGTGGGCTTTCCCGTCATGGACTATCCTTTGGAATACAAGTGATTATCTTGGTTGTGCTCCCCACATCCTGCTCAGAGGCAAAGATTTTAGTGAGGCTCTTGGGGTCTCACAGAGGCAACAGTAGACAGAGTCAGATATTTGCAGACAGACAGTAAGCCTTGTGTGTGGTTGTGGTCCCAAATTCAGCAGCATACACACAGTGGCTGTTAGACTCAATGAAAATTCCGTGACATATAAGTAGGTATGTATATATTTTGTTGAACTTTCAAGCTTGTTCAAGTCCCAAAGCCATGAAGGAGGAAAATATTTTCCTGAAGTATTACCAAGTGTTTAGCCTCTACATAAACTCTGCCATTTGTGACCTGATGGAAGCATCAGTATTGTCTGTCTGTCTGTCTGTCTGTCTTCTATCTATCTATCTATCTATCTATCTATCTATCTATCTATCTATCTATCTATCTATCTATCTATCTTTCTACTGACAGTTAGTCTTTTTTTTTTTTTTTTTCCAGAAGGCTGGTTAGGTAAAAGCATACAATTTTACACCCAGTCTAATATTATAAGAAATAAACTGTATGAGAGAGAAATAAAAAAAGTAGCAGATTATCTCTTGTCAGTGGAGATTCAAATGGAAGGAAAGAGAAAATCACATTGAGTATTCCAGGATCAGAGATACCTAAATAGGAAAAAAAAATATTATATCTTCTGAACCATTTTCCTGCCACTGAGGGACTGTTCCCCCCAAATGACTCTTTTACATTGTTTTTCTACCTACATATACCACGTGGATGGCTTTTACTGCTTTTCTTGAGAGATTAAGTTGCAACAGAGCTCTCTTTTTTTCCCACATGAGTGTAAACATCATTAGCTTTCTAAATATTATGGAAGTATTGAAAGCTCGTGAGGAATTCTGAAGATTATAGAGGAGAAAGAAAGCCCACCTGTGGCGTCAGGAAGGAGCCACACACACTCCACACCCACGGTCTCCAGAGCAAATTGGCTGCTGGCGATGCAGCACCACACTGTCATTACTCTTGTAACTACAACCCCATTTCACAATGCTTTGCTCCCTGAAATTGTCTTACATGAAAAGACTCAGGAAGAGAAACAGAGCTTTCAAAATACTTCCCAATTTACTTTAAATAATTTATCCTAAATCTGATATGTTTTTAAAGCTTTTCTCCTGGTCCCTTAAATATGAAGGTAGGCTTTGGTAGGAAACTTAATAATTCTCTTACTGTTATTCACCTCCCTGGAACTCTGTTGATCACAGTAGCATCCAATTTCTATGAGCTTTTTCCTCATTAAAGAGAAAAAAACAATGCTATGACTACCTTTGTCATTATGCATACAGGACTGGAAGTACAATATTTAAATGATCCATGATACTTTTGATTTGCAGCTGCATGCAGAGGGGGAAAAAAGGAGACTATTTAAAGCTACTGAAGCAGTCACTCTTGGTGTCTCAGCTCACCATTATTCTCTCTCCCTCAGCAAAGTCTAGTCAGCCACCATCCCAAGAAAAGCAGTGCCAACTTTAGGGAGAGCTATTCTCTGTTAAGTCTTCAGATCTTAAAGGGCGGTGGAAAACTTCACATTTTCCCAGCAGGAGAGCAGGGACTCAGTGTAGGTGTAAATCTCTGGCAGCTGATTGTTGGAGCCCACAAGCTGTACCTTGTAAATAATTCACTTAGGCACAGAAGAATCTGCATATGAGGATGAAATGTCATTTATAACTCATAGGATATTTGCTTCACTGAGAACAAGTTTCCAGCCCCTTCAATTCATTAAGTAGCACTAAGGAAGAAGGAATAAAGTGATGTAAAATAAATTCTGCTTTTGGCTTGTAACTAACAGAGAACAGTTAACAATAACCAAGATAAAAATGAAATTCTCTGTGGGAGAAGGAAGGAGGTATGGTGTTTCTCAAATCAGTCAGCTCAGTATAAATTTTACAGCTTCTTTATTATTAACTCTGTCAGAACCTCATCCTTCACATTATTGGTATGGTTGGACTTATAAGGAGGCCTTTAGCTGAAGGTAAGATTCTGGAAGGTGTTGGAAGCGCTTCCCTTTATGCATTTTTGTGACTTGGAGTGATTTGCTTAGAGAAAATACAGTGTGGTAAAACAGACCACCCTTCACTGAAATTTTATTCTGTCATAACTGATATAACTTCTTATATCAGTACATTACTGACATCCTAAGCCTCTGTTTTTTTCAGATGCTTATAATCTTTCAAGACTTAAGTAATTTACTTGAAGTGTTTCACATGACCCAATGTTGAATGCTATTGAAAAACTGTTCCCCAAAATCCTCATGTGAATAAGTGTGTTTATAGAATTGAATTAGGGAAAAGGTATGTCCTGCCTGTGTTAAAAAGTCTGGGGGATCTCAAAGAGAAGATGAAAAAAAATGATTCAAAGGGATGCAGGAAAGGAAACTGAGACTGAGAATTGAAGCAGAGTGCAGACTTGGTATTAATTATGACCTGTTATCTAAATTAGGAATGTTTATTATCAGTGTTTGTTCCAAGTGGAATAGTGCCTTCAAAATGCAGACTATTCACCTCTCTTACCTGTGAATGCTACACTATCTGAATTCTGCTTGTACAATGAATGTGGTGGGTTTTAATCCCTGCTTTTCCACTCATTACCCTTTGTCCTCATGCCACTTTCACTGAAAACTCAGGCAAAGATATTAATTTAGTTTTGGGCCACTTATAGGTCTCTGCTATAATCTCACTATACAGCAGCTCCATTTCTTCATTCACTGTTCTCTTTTTATTTAGACAGCTGAGGAAATGGCTGCCGTTTGTTTTAATCACCTTTGAAAGGTTTATCTAAGCTTAATTTTCCAGAAAACTTTTCTTTTTGGGGGATTTTCACTTCATGTCTGTATTTCCTGCCTGAGAAAATAGACTTCTTTAGTGTTCAGACCCTTTCCTTCTCCGAGTCCAGGCTTCATTCTAACAATATAATTTGAGGTTGTTACACAGTTAAGTCTGGAGACTTTCCTTGCAATCTCTTTCTTTCACTTTGCAGTCTGTGTGCTCTGCTGTTCAGGTGACTTCCTTAAGTACCTTCATTAATCCCTGAGCACTTGTGTTTTCCTACCGAAGGTATCTGGTAGATAACTCACTTTGAGTGTCTTTGCTAATGAAAACATCCTTGATCTGACAATGTTCTTGGTGCTGAAGATAGGCAGTAGATTCTTCACTTTCATTTCCAGCTCCAAATCTACTTTATACTCCCTGGTGTGCAGTTTACCAGTTGTAGATCATCTCTGAATAGAGGCTACCTGATTATCCATAGTCAGACAGATCTGCTTCTTTGTGTGATCCTCAGCTCTCTCCCTTCTTCTTGAACTAAATTCTTCTTTCTGAACTTCTCACCCACTACTGCATGTCATTCTCCCTCCTTTTTCTGCTCTGGTTCTACTCTTATTTTCGGTCGATAGCTTTCTGCTTTGTCCCTTCAAAACCCATTCATTTTTTTCTGTTTGGAACTTGTCTATTTTGAATTTTTTCAGGCAAAACTTCTTTCATCACCAGCTCCTTGTTGTGCCCAATCTACATGAGTATGTCCACATACAATGTGCTGTTTGTGCACCTGGCTGTTTTTGCTCTCTCCCTGTATTGCCCAAGTCATTGTAAGAGGTGAGCTTCAACTTTTAGAGAAAGAAGAATACCCAACACGCTCCAACAACCACCTCTCATGAAAAATTCCTTGTTTTCTGGTCCCTAGTTCCCCACCTCCTCAGCTAAATGGCTGGCTCATTGAAACCTTCCAGGGAGTCCAGATTGACTGCTTCTTGTATGTCATGGGGAAATGTTGTCCCTGAAAATAAGCCTTCTGATTTGTTTTAGTATAGTGGAGTCAGTTCTCATGAATTGTAAGATAAAAAAGAATCATGTTTGCATTCCTTTGTAAAAGATATCACCTGATGGACTTCTCGAGTGACCAGTGAAGATGGAGAGGTGGTAACTTCTCTGTCCAATCTCTGATCACTGTCCAGAAACTTATATATACGAGGTCAACAATAAACTAGAATCTTCTTCTTTCTTCTTCTCTGCCTGAACACCTGTTGTGTGTGTTGCTGTGTGTTTCTATCTGCGTCACAGTAACAGGGAAAGAGGTGTTAGACAATGGGCAAAATATTAACTCCAAAATCTTGCTCCAGTTATGAGTTAGAGTAAATGTTCATAGCTCGGACAAGATAAGGTGTCCAGAACTTATTGATGTCACCAGTGAAAGGAAAAGAAAATTGAAGAAGGCAGGATAAGGTTCAGTCCACACTCTTTCCAATCTTTTTATGATTAAAGGCCCAAACAGGAAGTTGACACCTACTGTTTGTACTGAAAGATTAGGCATGTTTGACGTTGATTTAGGAGACTGAAAATATAAGATGGCTGAGTAAATAAGTAAATGGGGCAAGGTCGGGAGGAAGGAATAAGAATTTTCACCAGATAGCAACCCCACTGGCACCAAGGACAGAGGTCTGAGAGACACAGAGTCAGGGAATCACAGCATTAACTAGGAAAAGACCTTTGAGATCATTGAGTCCAGCCTACAGCAGCAGCAACTTGTAAGTATAGTAGGAAATGGAGGGGCAAAGGAAGGAAAAATAAACACACGAAAAACCCCAACTACAAATCCACAGCTCTTTACTGGCAACAGATAAAGTAAGTAAGTAAGTAAATAAATAAATAGCACCTTTCCCTAGTCTTGTATCAAGAAAACAGTACCAAGAAGAAAACCTCTCTGATTTAGGCTTGCTAGGTCAGCAGGAAGAAGAATGGGTCAGCACCAGCCAAAGGGTTTCAAGAGAAGAAAAAAAGCATATGAAATATATTAAGAGAACAAAAAAATATAGAGATAAAGTAGACTTATTAATAAATGAGGAGGAAGATTAAATAAATGATGGTCCTAACATGGGTAAACTACCAAAATGCTTTACAAAAATCTGTTAAACAAGAAAAATAAGGGCAGGAGAAATGGATAATTAGTAGCAATAACGACTTTGTCAAAGCTATTAGATGAAAAGCAGGTAAGAGAATACTTAAAACATCTGAATATATATACAGATCAGCAGGTGTGCATGCATTTTAGAGTGTTAAGGGAATTAGCTAATGAACTTACAAAAACACTAGCAATTACTTACAGAAAGTTAGAGAGTGTGATGGGAAGGTACCAGGGCTGGGAGAAAAAAGGAAATACTGAACTTCTGAAAGGTAAGAAGTATAAAAAAAAAAAAAAAAAAAAAAAAAAAAAAAAAAAAAAAATTAAGCACTAAGCATTCAGTGGTCCAATTTCTGTTCCTAGTAAAGTAATGGCATGTATATTAAGTCAGAAATCAGAAATCAAATGATAAGCACCATTAACAGCAAGGTTTTCTACAGAATAAATCATGACAGACAAACCTTGATTTTTCAGATTAATTTACCAAAAGTGGGCAACAATGTAAAGGAACTTAGTGCATCTGGACCTTCCTGAAATCTTACTTGAAGTATGAATTAACTTTGATGTGAATATCAGCATTGCCATAAACCAAGAGTGAATTGAAGGTCCATAAAATAGGGAAAATAATAAGTTGAGGTGTTCAGTTACTGAGGACTACCTACAGTGATGCTATACAGGGATATGAGCTAGGTGTAGTTTTATTTAAGATTTTTGATGATGAAGTGGTGAAGGGTGGAGAAGGACAAGGTGGTAACACAATGGATTTCTACATGGTATGCACTAAAGCAAAGATGCTAAGTGATAACAGTAAATAAAAAAGTAACAATAAATCTTGTAAATGACAGCCTGTGTATGTAGGTGATTCAAAATAAAATAGCAAAACTCAATACAACTGTTCAGATCAGTGGCTACTGCATCCAGCCAGGATGCAGAATGTGCCCAAATTATAAAAAAGTATTATTCAAGAAGCAAAATGGGAAGTTATTCCAAAAGTAAAAATGAAACTGCTTCACTCTGAAGATATTAAATCATTATGCTTTCTTATGGAAACAAGAGATGAAGCCAATGGCATTTGGTTTTCCCAAGAGTCCCTCTGACAAGTTCCAGCAACGATTTCCTTTACTACAGCACTGTTGAGGCTGCATCAAAAGAGCTGGATACAGTTTGGGACATGTCAATCTCAGAATGCTGTCAAGAAATTGGAGACAGTCCAGAGAAGAGTAATCCAAATGATTAAGAGTCTCAGGGGATTCATTTATAAAGAAGATTAGGTGAATTATATTTTGATTAGGAGTGCATTTTAATGGTGTATAAGTAACAGAAACACATAAACACCAAGCAGGGAACAGGGTGATTTAGGATGGCCCCAGAGGTTTTGTAGGGATGAAGATCAAAAGAGAACTTAGACAGGATATCAAGAAACATTTCTTAGCTCTGGGGGATTGCATTACTGCATATTTCCCCCTTTTTGATTTCAGAATGGGCTTCAGAAGACAAGGAGAATGTTCTCACTTCTGGAGTTGTCATGTAGAACAGAATAAAATACTTCTCCATCTGGAGGGAGGCATCTTGCAGCATGATCTAGCGAGTCTCTGCACCTTTAATGCCTCCTATCTCAGTACAGAGGTGGAAGAGCACCATTCCCAGGGAGCTGGCCCCATGTGGTTTCCATTCCCCAAAACACTCGTCTGGCAGGGTTACCTTAACCCCAGCTAATGAGCAGATCAGTCAGTAAGGGAACTCCCAGGGGTGACGGAATGGGTGAGGAGCTACATTAGCTGATCATGCCTGTTATTTATTTCTCTATAAAAATAAAAGGCAGTGTGCTGCTGTTGTGTACATCTGCTGTCAGTACTTGGCTATGATGACAAAGACAGAATCAAAAGACAGCAAGGTATGAAAGGACAAATGCAGGAAGCTGGACCTATGCTTAATGAAGACATTGTAATAAGTGACCTTTCTCAAATTAGTGTCTGAGAAAATGCTAATTTTATTTTCTTCTAAGGTGCTCCAGGAGCTTAAACAAGCATATGAATTCAGAACTGAAAGTATTCATGGGCTGAAGAAATCTCATTTTTAGGGAAACTCTTCAGTTTCTATGAGAGAAATAAGAACATTCCCATTGATTTGGGAAGTAATAATTTCTTCCATTATGTGTTCTACTCTATCTGGTTCTGAGGTGCTGAAGTATCTCTGTAATTTACATAATCTAACAACCTACTTAGGTTAAAAGGCTGATGGTTGTCGTGCTAATTTAAACTGAAATTAATCTCAGAAAACTGGACTGTGAAGAGAAGTGTAATCTTAGATTTCTAGTGAGAACCATGTGCTTGGAGTTAACAAGTACTTTTATCACCTATACTGGTAGCTGTGCAGCCACATCTTTTTTGAGTCAAAGATACACATTACAATCAAATGTGAGGATATTTCCTAGTACAGATTGTCTCAAATATTTCCTTTGGTTTCATATTGGCCTAATTCTTACATATTACCAGATGTATGTTGAAAAGCTGCCTTTAACATTGGAGTGCCTTAGTGACTGCTCCATGTAGGAGGGAAGGGCTACAGGGTGTCTCTTTCTTGGTGCGTCTCCAGAAATGCACAGCCCAGTCCAGGTCAGATGCTCCCTATGCTCTGGGCAAGCTTATCCTGCCCACTGTTTGGTCCTGTGTCACTGTGGGCAGCTGGAACAAGGCATGAGGAGATACCTTGCTTTGGACACAGAGCAGTGGTTGGCATCACCTCTGACTGAGAGTGCAGTCGGCTGCTTTCTAAATTGGGTGCTAGGAATGGTATAAAAGTCCTTTGCTGTTGTTGTTGCTGTCCCTTCGGTATCTCATTGTTCTTTAAAAGGTTTCCTCTGCCTTACCCATTCTTTTGTAATGTATGTAGATCACAATTTCACTCAGGGAGAGAATTGACATTTTGCATTAGACTCTTAGGCCTGCTTTGTTAATTTTAATTATTGTTCATTTACAAGTGCTGAATATTGTGGACTTTGTAATGGATGCATGGCGGTCCTTGTGATGCATCCAATTTGCAGGTGTCAGGTGCCAGGCAGCAGAAGATGGAAAAAAAAAAAATGCACGTGCAGACAATTTCAGTCAGTGGTTGTAACCTGAGATGGAATAGGATCAGTCAAAAGTTTAGCCTATGTTTGGACTCTGAGCAGTATGCAGTACACGGATATCGTGGCAGGTCTTCTTCTTGCTACAGTGTCAGTGTCAGCCTCCTGCTTGAGAGCACTTCCTGCCACTGCTGCTCAAAAATGCATCCAGTCCCAAAGAAACTCTCCTCAGAAAAGATGTCTGGATATAGTAGCATAGCACTATAAAAAGGATGTATATTCCAATTCAAAATATTCACAGATCACTCACTGAGGTGGCAACGATTCTTTTTCCCCTCCCCCAAGATAAGAGTGTAAATCACATCTTCTCAACAAGGCAGGTAGTGAGGATGACAAAATTCTTACATTCCTAAAGTGTTATTGGAGAAAAAATGTCACCTCCATGCATAATTGCATAACTTTACTACCTGTCATTTTCTATCAATCAAAAAAATGTTATACTTGAATTTGAGGACAAACATGTCTAATAAGATTTTAGATTGACAGCTGAATGGCTGTACTCAACCTTATTTTAACTTTATATTTTTGTTGTTGTTGTTCACTGAATCAACATAGAAAGAATTATACCAAAGTTAAGGGAAACAAATACTCAGATATATTAATCCCTCATGCACACTTTCCCTCAAAAAAAAAAATTTCTTCTCTGTAGGTTTTGTTACTTAGCTCCCTTCAGTCTGTGCTCGGTGCTGCAGCAGGAGACTAATGTTTTTTCTGTTGTATTTCCAATGCAGCGTTGCCAGATTTCGTTTCAATTATCACAGAAATGTGTTTGATCACAAGTAATCAGCTCCAGTGCCCTTGGCACAGAAGAGGCTCCTCCCATGGCACCCCACACATCCCCAAACCTTTCTCCTGGTTCAGGGCTCTGGCTTGATTATCCTTTGAATGAAATGTCTGGTTTACCACCACAGCCCATGCTCTGCAACCCAGCATTTACCCACCCTGGGCCCTGTTCTTCAGGGTGTGCAACACTCTTCACTTCTGCACATTGGGGTTTTATTCTCTTTCATCAGTAGTGAGTACGGGATCTCACCTGCTCTTATTTCAGTTTTCCCTGTGTTGAACAGCACAGTCTTTCCTGTCTCTGTACTGTGCTCAGTGTCTCTCTACCACTGCACCTTTCTTGACTGTGTCCTGAAAATCCCAGGGAACATTTTTTCACCACTTGTTTTCCTCCTTGACACTTGCTTGTGCTCTACCTTGATATCCTCTCCATATTTCTTTTTGACTTTTCTAAGACTTCTCATCCTTGAATAGCTTACCAATAACCTGTTTCTCAATTTCGGGCCTTTTTCTTCTTTATGGTCATTTTCAGTCAGCTTTGGTTGGACCTAACTCAACCTGTAATGCAATAATAATGCTGAATTCTGCTGAATTCTTTCTAAGCCATTGCAAGTGCTCCAGAATAGGCTTTAAAGTGATGATGAAGCTACCAGGACCTCTTTAACAGAGACACACAAGGAGGCAAAGGTAATCATCTAATCTTGGCCATCTTTTGCATTTTTTCAGTTCTGTATGTGTCTTGGTTTAAGGTAAATTTGGGAAGAAATTTTTGAATGGGTTTTTTTAGAAAACAAATTTAAATGGCTCTAACTGGTTCAGGAAAAAATTTTTATTAGAGGGAAGTGGATAAATATGTTTATTTAACAGGTAAAGCACTTCTTAGCACAACAAATGAACAATATAAAAGAATAAAATTTTCACTGCTCTGAAGAGATGACGAATTTAGAAAGTTTCTTTTGTGGGGTGTAGCTTGGTTCACTTAGTTTGTTGTCAGTCTTGCGGCATTGGGAAATGCTGGGCTTAGGCCAGGCCTGGTGGGCTATTGGTGTGAGCTCCTGGTGTTCTTTTCGGTTTTAGTTGTGAAACCACAGCTTCATTTTTTTAAGGTACACCTGGATAAGGAGTAAAGTTAAAGATAAGATAAGGAAGACTGGCTGTTTTCAGAGAAGAAACATCTTGCAAAATCTTGACAAAAAGAATATGATTATTTCCCATCAGAGGATCTCAAAGCATTCCCAGATTCAACCTTACATTCCTCTTGGTCTGCAGGGAGCCCATGATGACTTTCCCATACTTGCACTGCCAAGTGGCTATGGCCAGAAAGTCACTTGTTTCCATGAACAACTGGGCAAGCAATGATAAGGTTGAGGTGAGAAGTTGGACTCCACCCTTCTCCCAGTTGCCCAGTGTGCTGTAATGGACCAGACACTCCAGGGAAAGCTACTGCAGACTTTACATGGTTGATCCATTTTGTTTCTCTCTGCAGAAAGAAGCAAAGACCAGATAGGAATTTTGTGCCTAGACTACTATAAGTGTTGTGAAAGCAAGAGGGTTAGAGATTCCCAAAGCTGACCTTCATTTATCTAATTGACACTGCAGAAATACTGATGCTGAGGCAGCCTGGGCTTCGGTGTGAGCAACAGAAGTCTTCCTGGAAGGCAAGGTACAGGCTCTTATCCTATGCTCTGCTGTGTGATCACAGTAGGTGCAAATTGGCGTTTCCCCTGCATGTGAAAATCACATCCTTGATTGGAGATCCCAGCAATTCCTGTTCTGCTTCTGAAGCAACACAGTATATGTTGCTCATGGCTTGTGGCAAAGCCATAAATGTGCATCCAGAGACTGTTCTTGGTGAAGTGTCAATACTGGAGCAGTATTTATCTTTCAAATTCTTTAATGTATCCATTCTGTGTTCCTGAAAATGTCTGGACTAACTTAATGACAAATGAGCAAGTATTTAAAAGAGCCTTCATATCTGCAAGAATAACCAAGAAGCCAGATGTCAAACTGCTATGAGCCAAAGTCACAATTAAGTGCAACGCAGAGTTTATACAGCCAGCACAATTAATTGCAGTCACAAAACTATGACTGCAAACTAGTGGTCATTAAAAAAAAGAAGATTGAGGCGAGACATTCTGTGCATTCATGCCATTATTTAAATTAACAACAAATAGTAATATTTTTTACTTTGCAGGATCTTTCACACTCAATCTTAAAAATCCCTTACAAACCACAGTGGCCCTGTGTCATAATATTCAGTGAAAGGGAAAATGCTAAGACTCATGGGGAAGTTTAAAATCAAATTAACTTGTTTAGCCCTGATATCACAATTCTGTGCAAGCCAGATCTTTTCCCAGTGAGGAGAACAACCTTCTGACAAAATTAGAAGAGGGTATTTATTTTACTGTTTCTTCTCTAGTAATGATATTAATATTTCCAAAATTTTATGATTTGAATTCAAGGTACTGCCATAAAAGTGATCCATGGAGTGTAGGTTTTCTAGGGTCCCTTTGCTAGTGCAGCAGGTTCACAATGGTGCTGAGGAAGTCTGCAGGACTGCACTTTCCTGAAGGAGCTGTGTCCCAGCTGGGCCTTTCCAAAAGCAATTTCCTGTGTCCCCTGAAAATGGTGACCAGAAATTATCTCTCAAAGGCAAAATGTTAAGGTCTGTGCACACAAGAAACAGAAGGTCTTTGTGCAGCCAGAGATGGAGGGATGGAAGAGGCTTTGCTTTTTTTTGGTGATTTATTAAAACATTTCACCCGCCATTACTCCACCTCTTCATGGAAAATATTATGGGATCATGTTGGCCAGATTTCTCTGCCTGTCAGGCTTCAGGATCAGAAGCAAAGTGGCAGAAGCCCAAGAAATGCTCACAGCAGAGCATACCTGCCTTCTTCTGGTCTCTCTATGGTCTTTACTCTCACATCATGAATATCCTGCTGGCAGGATGGGGAAAAAGTAGATGGAGAGGGTGAGGGAGCAGAAGATGCTGGGGATCAACCAAAGTGCAGGAAGGAGGAGGGAGCTCTTTCCCACTAGTGACGGACAGATGCAGGCAAGTGAGCAGCTTCATCCACTGACAGCAACCTGGCTGCATCCTCTGCCTGCACCCACACTTCCTCTGCGAAGAACAGAGACTTATGGCTGAGCATTTCATCCCCATCCTCGTTTCCCATAGTCTGAGACATGCTTGCTCTCTGCCAGTGCAAACTAGAGCCAGTGCACCTAGGGCAGTGAGCTGAGCTGTGGGCAGAAGTACCATGACTCTTCCAGGCAGGCGAACCCCTGAAGTGCTCCCACAGCATCACCCAAGCTGCTGCTCAGCTTTATGCCTGCATTCAGTGACCAGTTTTTCCCATCTTCAATCCATTTCATTGTGATGCTTTGGTAGGAAAGTTTCTCAGGGTCCTGCTTCTCTATGGTTTAAGGACATCTGTCCAAAACAGGATAGTTTTCAAAAAATCTTAATTAAAAAAATCATACGCATGCAATGTTTCTTATTTTGTCCATTACATAAGCAGCCCCATCCGTTTTAGCATTTCATGGGGTTGCACTGGAATTGACATTGTGGAGCAGAAACCGATGATCCCCCCTCTTTGCTAATGAATCAGCAGAAGAAATAGTGAGATGAAACAGCCTTTTCTTTGTGTAGGACTGCTACAAATTTTAGGTATGAGTTTGTGCTGAAAGTCTTCAGCTCCTATTGAACATGGTGTGGTGAAGGATGAATACAACTAAAACCTTATGAGTCTTAATATCAAAATGTTTAGATACTGCTCTTAGGACCACACCTGTGGTCTTGCTATGGACCACATGCCATTACACTGCATTTCTTTCACAATGAGACACAGAAATTTCTTTGCCAAGTTATAAGTAGTTTACCTAATTCCAGAATGCAACATCAGAAGACTTTCAAAATAAAAATGAATAATAAGAGCAGCATTTATTGTTTTTTTTTCCCTTCTACATCACCACTGAAAATTCTCATTGGTGTCGCTTTATATGAATAGTTCTCTAGAAGTAAATTATGAGCAAAATTCAAAGCCATCATAAATTAAATGTGCTTTTTCCCTGCTTTGGTGTAGAAGACTTTCCATTAAGCTAGCCCCATATAATATACCTTGGATGTGTTCAAGAAAGCCCTGTAAATTATAGTAAGTATTTAAAATGGTAAGTAGACATTGAAAAAGGCCACATTAGGATTAATGAATGAAAGGGTTGATACTGAAAATGCACTTGTAAATAAATAACATGAGAAGTAAAGATGACACACTGTTAGGTTAGAGTTACAAGTGGGAGTATGATGATAAATCACACGGCTGTTTGTCAGAGCTACACATGTGGGTGCATGTACTCCTTAGTCCCTTTCTTTCCTTCCCCCCCAAGAAAAACTTCTCCCTTCCCTTGTGCATCTCACTGTGCCTCTGGGAGAGTGATGGAACTTGTCTGCTTTCAGCACTGACTTTTGGTGCTGGAGGTGTGCTGGGTTGCCAAGTTCTCTACCTGTTAGGAGCAAGGTATGTTGTGGCTTTGGCTGGGCAAGGGCGGTGCCTCAGGCCTGCTCCATCTATTCTGGTAATAAAGAGTATGCTGCTGACAGCTGGTGTATGCCAGGTTGCAGCTGAGCCTGTTTTTACTGCTGCAGTCCACAATGTGTCGGGAACTTGGTTGTTTCATTCTCCTTGGCAACAACCCATCTTGGGACAGGACCTGGTAGTGAGAAGCGAGAAGGGAAGAGCTAAGGATGATCTGGAATATGATGCAGGGGATGCAAGGCTTGCAGCAGATGGAGGAGAAACCATCTTTCTCTTTCTCACCTCTCCACTAGTCCTGGTCCTAATTTGTTGCTGGTTGTGACACAGGGCAGCTGGGACTGTAGCAGCAGTGTCATGAGCATGGTCTGAGGTTTGATCACAGTGGAAAGTTTAATTGAAGCACTCTGTCTTGGGCTGAAAAAATTCTCAGAAAATGCACCAAAACACCAAAACCCAGAGAAGAAAAAGTTTCCTCTCAAGCAAATTTTTTCCATGTTTTCATTGCACCAGCCATAAAGGCCATATATACACATACAAAGATTGGTGTCATCACATCTTACATCTCATATCATGTCATCATCTGTGGGAGCAGTTCTGTGCAGTCTGTTTCTTAGAGCTGAAATAGCTCACAGACTGAGATCCAAAAGCATGGAGAAGAAATGAAAGGGGTGGGGGGATAGGGGCTGGAAGACCAGGAAACGTGCATCAGTACTTGCAGATCACCTGGGCAAAGGAAAACATCTGCCTGATGACATTAGGGTTTGCATGTCTGAGAGAGCATTTGTAAGGTAAGTAGGTCTTTTGCAGCTGGGATTGGAAAGTCCAGGGTAAGGTTACCTATGCCTAGAAATTATATGAAATGGCTGCATGCAATCAAATTCTGCCTCCTAATGACATGGGTAAGTCCAAAATATGATGGCCTTAATGGAGCTACTCTGGATGCAGAGTAGTGCCATGACAGGATTTGGCTGTGGCATGTACAATAGATGAAGTGATGGGTGGGTACGTTTTTATACCTGATTTTACTTCCCTCCATAGTATTCAATTTTATCCACACAGGCCCATTGAGAAAACAAGGTTCTGCTCTCAGTGAAGTGTTTATGGGCCCATACAGCCAAAGGAATACCTTTTATGTGCCTGTGGCACTTTGAATATCTTTGAATGGGAAGGAATCTTTGTGGGCAAGAATAAATCCACATACTTTTTGGTCTGCCATGCAAGGAAGGGCAGAGCGGCAGTCAGTGCCACCTAAATCTTTGCCAGACCCCAGGGAAGATTTAAGTTCAGGTTCCCTATTTGAGTAAGCACTAGGAACAAATGGTAACATAAAGGTTAGTAGAAGATTATAAATAGGATAATAAATGGAGAAGGAAGGATTATACTACCACATTAGAAATCATTTGAAGGGAAGGTAGAAACTCTCATGCTTTGCAATAATTTTTGAGTGCCCAGATTGATGGCAATCTATCTGTGTTATTTATTATAAGATATATATTTTGAAATAATTTTTTAAAAAAGCTTTTTTTAAAAATTATTAGAGCTACAAATACAGTACAGCACCAAAATTCTAATAGGCTAAAGTAGAATGTTAATAGTGTAGATATAAATATTTGCTGTGGATATGTGTCTGAGTATTTCCAATCAGCTGAGAGAGGAAAAGAACATGTTTCTCATGTGGCCAGTAATATCTAAGTAATTTGGCATATATTTTTGAATAGTCCTGATTAACTGTTTTATGAAAAACACTCTGTCAGATAAACTCACATAATTGGTAAAGGGCAAGAAACCACAGTCCATCTGTGGTGTGGAGTGACTGTGAGCAAAAAGAGGTAAATTAGCCCATATGCTTTGAACTCTTCATCCAGCCCAATGAAGTTCATAAAATTGAAAAGTCAAATAGCGTGCTGTAAAAGAAGGGCTTAGGAGTTGAGATGGTGGAAAGCAGTAACAATTTCTGCTCTTTATTGATCTCCATAACCAGAGTTTGCAAGTGCCTCTCACCATTCACTTCTGCACTCTGTGGCACAGGTACAGTGGCGTTTAACCAGCAGATGCAAGAGGCAAATTATCATCTGCCCAATCTGAGTAGCGTCACTCAGAAATGGCCTGATTGAGCCGCATTCCATGAGAAAAAAAGAAATAAATCCAGTTTTTAAGCAGAGTAGTATTTTTTGCAACCATGCCACTGCAGTTGAGTTACGCAGAAGTGGATCTGTCATGTCCCCAGCCCCACATCATTTTATCAACAAGAATCTGAGGAAGTACATGACTTCCATGTGTTTGTAAGTAAAGCCTGTGGTGGAACAAGGAAAATCTCCCCTGCCCCTGGAGCTGCATCCTTCCTCTTTAGATATAATAGTAGAAACTTAAGAGTGCCAGCTCTCTGAGAGTTAGTGTATGCTTTCTATCAAGGAAAATGCAACAGCAAAAGGCCCAATGTCTTTTCATAGACAAAATAATGAGAGGTTTGAACTGCAGCTTCACTGCCAATGTTGCTCCACTTCAGCCATGCAAGGCTAATGTGAATGATGACAACTGTGCTGTGATTGCATCCCACCCTTCTGTTGTGCAGTTATGCATGTAGTGCACTTTCAAATGAAGTGTCAGTGAGTGTCGCAGCATTGGCAAAGTTGGCATGGGGTGGACAAACCAACAGCAGCAAATGAGATCAAACAGAATTGAGATAATAAGTAAAATGGTCATGGGATATCCTAGGAGGACAGTGCAAGCCATGATCATGATTCTGCCACTGTTCATGATCATGAACAGAACAGGAAAGGGCAAAAGAAGCTACTATGCTGACACCACAGGAGGTATATGAAGAGGTGGACAACAGAAGTCCATGTTCTCCTTAATAAATATATCATAATGTCTCTTCCTAGGAAGGGATTGGAGCAGCAGAAGCTAAACGAGAAGGCAAGCAAGGGTAGCAATAGGAAGTACTACCACTGCAATAGAGAGGACATTGAAGATTTCCAAAGGACAATTTCCAGCAGGTAGACTTCCACACTCCTTTTGTCCCTAGTCTGGTTGAGAAATCCTGCAAAGAAAGTTTCATTATAACTTGTCACATGTTTGAGTTGGACATCCAGACTACTCACTGCTTTTGGAACACACCTGAAATGCAGGGAAGCCTTAGGGAATTGCCAGGTTGCACTCATAAGAAAGGAGTCTGATGAGCAGCCTTGTCTCTTGGGACTCAGGGAACGGGTGCCTCATGGTGGGGAGGATGGCCACCTTTTGCCACTTCTTTGCCTGAAATATTTTGACAGGAAAAACTTGGAACCTTGCTTATGCTGGTAACATTTCAGTCATGTTGTAAGTCACTAAGCAATCTTCGTGAAATTGAGCTCAGCTCCGTATCTGTCCTTTAGAAAAGTTTCATTATATTTCAAAGGCTTGTTTTTTCTCTTTCTGAACCTGAGAGCTTTTTACCTGTTTCTGCCACTCTCAGGTTTCAGCCTATGAGATTAGTTTAGCAATCAGGAAATTACTAGCATCATGCTAATTTTAGTATTGTTCATGCACTGCAAAGCGACTTGCTACAAGAGAAAAAACAACACACCACATTTGAGCAATATTTGTGCAATATGTCAGACATGTAGCAATATTCTCTGTGATTATCACCCCATACAATTTTCAAAGCAGTGATGAATTGTGACAGATCCTCCTCTGAAATAACCCATCATAGTTTATGAAATTGGCGGAAGTATATCAGCTTACATCAGCTGAAGATCTGGGCTGCATTTCCAGCTTTCTGTTAATATATTTTTATGACGGAAGCGAGTACCTGAGATGAACTGAGAGTTAACCTCTCTAGGTGCACTTTATATTCTTGTGAGAAACACTAGATTATGTTTCAAACTCACTTAAACAAAGATTCAGCCACTGAGTATTGAAAATTAATAACATCTCTGGCAAAGTCTGGCATAAATATGGTCGAAATTTACCCCATTTGTAGCAAGGATTAGGGAATCCAGGAGAGGCTACTGATTCTGAGCTGTCAAGCAAGGAAACTTTTAGAAATTATGAAAACAGAAAGCAGACTGTACTTGCTACTTCTTTCTTAATATAAACAACTTGGTTTTAGACTACATCTCCAGTATGCACAGAAGCATTTTTAATAGATATTTATAATATCAGTGAAATTGTAGGAATATGGTATGTATTACAATACCATCAGTGCAGTTTTAAGCTTTACCATGAAAGAACACCCTTTTCTTGCACGAATAGTGGAGCGTTGGGATTAGCAAAGTGTGACAGTGCAGTTCTGCTGACTGGCTAAGAAGATACATATCTCTTTTTCTTGTCCTTTAGAGGTGAAGACGAGTTATTCAGAAAAGGCCAAGTTACTGACACTTTTCATAATAAAGCAACACTTCACAATGGTGGGGTGAGGTGAACGATTTGTAATGACCAGTCTAACAATGTGAGAGAGACATGTCATGAGTTTCTTCCTCTATTAACATGTTCAGTAGTTACCATCCTTTAGGAACATTCCTAGTAATTCCTTTTTATTTATATTTGTGTCTTTTTTTATTATTTTCCCAAATCCACCAAAAATGCTATTTAAAAAGACCACACAAAGAACTGATCTACCTTACACAAGTGTCTGGTGGGAAATAGTAATGTAAATTTTGATTCACTGAATGCATGAAAGAAGGAGGCCACCGCCTAAGAAATGGATAACAGCATCTGAAAGTGGTTCCAACATTTTAAAAGCAATTATGTGGGGTAGATTTATGCATGAAACCTGCTCTGTACATTAACTAAATTTGTGGGTTTAATCACTGGAAGGAGAAAACCAGCTATGAAATACTGAAAAGTAACAGGTCATTGTAGATATTCCCTTGAGGACATAATTTGTGTCGGTGTGTGTAGACAGGACTGTGCATATGTGTTGCAGAAGTGACAAAGGAAAAGCCAGTGAACATCCTCCAAAAGCAAATACAGGATAATGCTGGAATATATGGATTCCTGAATAAAGAAAATAAAGCTGTGACTATGTGAAGATTTCTTAGCATGGGAATGGCAAAGGAGTAATGCATTCTTCACTCCAATGGAAATTAATGGAGCATGCATTCCTCATTCTCAGTCTATTTGAGGCTGCAACAGGGGATATCACATCTGGCAAAACTACTTTGAGTCATGTTATACCACTTATAACATCATCTGGACCTTAGGAAACAGCTTTCTGAAAATAAGGAATGCTGTACAGTACCTGACATTAGCCCTGTTGAAAGGTACTGATAAGTTGCAGAGGCCTAAGAAATTAGGGGCCACATTTGCATGGAATTTCTCTGCACTTTATTACAGTCAGTTCCCTGGTTTTGTAATTTTAACTGCCCTTTTCCCTCAAGCACCTTCCCTAGGGTGAGTAAGGGGTACTCATTTGTGAAAGGGAACCAAATCAGTCAGAAAGGAGAGCATCTGGGACAACAACAACCGGAACACTGTGTACCCGGAAACATTACAAAATCTGGTATAAATTGAGAACATTCATTATTAATAGAAATACTATTTTCAAACTATGTTGCACTTTCATCTCTGAGGGTTTCACATGCTATAGTCCTAATCTTGTGTTTGTATTCCTAACTCCCACAGTTAGCTTGATCAGATTTGATAGAATTGGTGGAGTGAGGAGGATGCACACTTTATACGGCTTTGTGAAATTTGGCTGTAGACAAAAACAGCTTCATAAAAACTTCACTACTGCTGTGATGGAGGCCATTGTCCCCTGGAATTTTCCATATATTCTGTTATTACCTTGCAGAAGGGGGATGACAGTAGACAATGTTTTGTTTGGTTGTTTGTTTTGTTTTTCCTAAAAGCACCTAAGACTCGGGCAGTACTCAAAGAGCAGAACAGAGCCCTGGTCTGTTAGTACCTGTGAGTGAGAGAGGCTTACACACAGAACTGTGTTGCATACAAACAGTTCACATTTGCCCCCTTAGGTTCACATTCACTTCCTTATTCCTGCTCTAGAACAAGTGTGAAATGGCCACATTGCGATGTCCAGGAATGGCTGAAATAAAATGAACAGAGACCCATCCATATTTTAGGAAGGGTCAGAGCTGTTTGGTGTTCATACTTTGAGCTAATGGGAGACTTGGAAATGGAAAAAAGAAGCAGGAAAGTCTTAATGTCTTAAAATCTCCTACTGGAACACATTAGCTATGGACAGGTTTAGTGGTTTTCTTTGAACCAGAATGTGACTCTATTCCAAAATACCAGATCTGTGCACCCTATGGATGGTGACCCTTAAAACCAACACCTCCACTTGGCATCATCAGTCAGCTGGTATCAGCTAGCTTAATCATCCCAGAGAGGTGATCATAGACCAGTGCAGATATTCTTGTATTTTGTGGGGGAAGGAGGGTGGGGCACAGGTCAATGTGTAGAAAGGGATAAAAGAGTTATCAAGTGCTTTGTTTAGGGTTCAATAAACTAGTGGCTGAGATAGACAGTTACACACAGTAGCATGAGGTTTACCATGTAAAATAAGCTTAGATCCTTATTAAAAATGTACAAGGACGCTCATTTTTGCTATAGGATTTTAACATTTAGACATTTAGTTCTTTTTCTTTTTTTAACATTTATTTGTTTCCAACATCAGTTATAGAAAGTCCCTAGTGTTCTGTCCTGCATCCAGGATTATAAAAATATTTAAAGTCACAGAACAGATATATGGCTAGGCAGACACATATTTTGATTTATGTTATACTATGGTTGAGGCACATATTTGAAGGCAAGGTTTTTGGCTGACAACAGCATCACAATAGCAGTCTTCCAGCCATATATTATAGTGATGACCCCTGAAAATTATCAGGGTTTAATACAAGGCTATAATATAGGGTTTCTGGAAACTCTACATAAGCAATAGACAACATAAAAAGTCGTACTACTATTTATATGCCATCAAATCACATTAGGGGGGATTTGACCACATAAATAGTAAAATGACTTTTTGGGAATATGGAAATTAAAGAAAAATGTTTCAAATAGAAGTCATAATTCACAGAAAAATCACAAGTATGCAACCATGTTACAAAAGCAGGAAAGCAAGAGGCAAAAAGAGAAAGGAAGACTTCTTGGAATCTTTTCCATATACTGCAAGATTTTATTTTTTTAACACACACAATCAAAGATGCATCCTGTCATGTCATATCATTATTACCTATATTTTTTTGTATTATACTGTGAGTTACGTGGGAGTTGACTGATATCTATGTTGTCATCTGTTTGCCAGCTGTTTGCTCCTGGGATGATCGGGGTGAATGTTAGCTTCTCAGAACCATCAAAATAAACAGCATCATTTCTCTTTGTTCTTTCTCTGCTGCAAAAAATGCTCCATGGATAGAAAAACTCCCCAGCTCCAAAACCTCACCCTCTTTTCTTGCATCACTTGTGGTACATATTAGTACTTATCTGGTTCTCATTGTTTGGTAATGCTAATAAAAGCTGCATAGTATATTACAACAATAATTGTGGCAGCTACAGAATATCAAGAGTGTAATGAGTGCTGTAAAGACAAGTGTGAAATTAAGGCGCTACTCCAAACAATACTCTGTTACCCAAAGAATGCATCCAAAGTCTATGAAATTTTCTACATCGGCATCATTGTGAAGTGGGTTGGCCTTGGGCCACGCAAATCTAGTGGAAGCTGAGCTGTGGTGTTGCCTCAGGTTGCCTCTGTGGAACAGCAGGGCACTGTGCAGCTGCAGGCCCAGCACATGGTGGGATCATCCCTGTAACCCTTCACTCCTCCATGGGAAGGACACTGAGCTGACTCAAGTTTGCCTCTGATCACTGGAAGGCACAAATCCAACATATTCAGAAGCAGAATAAAATCGTTACAAACGCTGGCAGTTATTACCCTAGGTTTTTGGGATGTGAGGGTGAAGAAGGAGTTGTTATACTCCCTGTGATCTGGTTTCTTTGGTGAAGAAATTTCTCTCCTATGGACCTGATTTGGTCAGTGGTAAACACATGTCCAGCCTCAAACATTTAAGCAGGGCTACTGACTTAAAAGTCCATCTATCTTACAGTATGGGACTATAACTATTCTCTTCCCTAAACTTTACTATGTGCCTAAGTGCTTTGCTGAGGACATGGTCAATATTCTTAGATTATTCTTAAGAAAAAAAAAAAAAAAGACTTTTATTTTGAGATAGTAATAAATACTAAATTCTTGGAAGATTAAAGGATTGAGGAGACTTTAGATGTCACTGTTGTGCATGCACAGCTTCCTTTGAAGTCAATGGAACTTGTGTGTGCCAAAGGTCAGAGATATAGGGTGGCATAATTTCATAATATTGCGACTTAGGAGCTAAAAACACTAGGGGATATCTAGAATGAATACATGAACTTTTTAAATGCTTGAATGCTTTGAAGTGCTCTTTCTTCCTTTTTATTTTATTTTGTGTGTGTGTGTGTTGTGTGCATGGGGTTTTTTTGTTTTGTTTTGTGTTTCGTTTTTTTGGGGATTTTTTTAGGAAAACAACTTGAAACTTTCTTTTTTACCTAGAACGTAAGAGTTAACATCTACTTAAAGGAAAACTTGTCTTTTGGGGAGCTTTCCTGGTAGTAAAATAAAAGAGCAGAGGTTATTTAGAAAAACTGAGGAGAACCTTTGGCATATACAAAAGAAACAAGAGGCAGTCTAGAGGCAGGAGGAGATGTTGCTGGAAATAGGAAGGTGAGCTCTTGAGCATAGAAGGCATATACCCAGAAAGCAGAATGATCATAAGCCAAGGGAAGGTGTACAAACCATCCAGGAAAACTGTATGTCAGAATCTACCTCTGGGAAATCTGTTGAATCAGGGAGGTTGTGATTATTTTGCACCTTGGATTACTTGTGTGTGCTCAAGCAAGAAAACGTTATATAGCTAGTTTCCTTGCTTGCCAAAAGAAAACAATTAGATAACTTTCTTACTAATGCTCTAAAACGAGACTATTTTTGTTTTATAAAACATTGCTCTTATTTATTGACTTTATTTTGGAAGCCTTCAAATGTTGGATTTCTCCCAACATTAGGGGAAGGCTTAGAGCTCTTTATGATTCTTTCTTTCCACATGAGCTACATCTAGGAAAGTGCTCAGCAAAGAACGAAGGGTGCTTAGCATTCTGCTACACTGCCTAAAATCATTAGAAAATTGCACTTTTGAAGAACTGGGATAGAGTCTATGAGACTGAACTGTTCCATTTCTGGTAACAATAGCATAATATTAATCACTTATTAACAGTCTTGGACGTTTGGCTTATTTCCTCATTTTCTACCGACCTTTTGAAAATCCTGTTTTTCCCTTGCTGGTCTCACTTTGAATGGCATCAGCAGCTGTATCTTGGTTTGAAAGGACATGTGTGGAAAGGGAAAGGAAGAGGGATGACAGTCTAGCCAACATACTTTTGCAAACGACTACTAGCTTACCACATTGCTCTCTCCTTTTTTTCCTGCTAATTACAGGAAGAGTGATTTATTAATATTTGCAATGGTAACTTCTCAGCTCACCCACAGCCTTTTCGAATCCAGCCAATTATTTTTAGTATTACTTTTAAGCTCTGTCTTTAATTAATGGGGTGCAGAAGTTTAAAGCATATGGGGTTGCTTTTCTTAAGTCGGGGAAGAAGCAGAGTTTAAAAACGCTGCAGATACACTTCTTAATATTGCACTTAAACTCTGTTTCTGAAAATACTACATATAAGTTGTCATATTTTCTTCAGCTTGACATAAAATTCTGTGACGTGTCACATCAAATAGCAACAATCATGAAATTTTTAGGGATGTGTCAGTTTTGAGATACATACTTTCTTGCTTTGATCCACCATGGTTCAATTGGAAGATAAAATAATCACTTCCATTTCTCACTACTTCTTTATAAAAACATATAATAAAATATATATATTTTAAAATTTTCAAAGTATTTGTTCTGAAGCCCCTTTAAAGAGAAAATTCTTGTTGCTGCTAAAATCTGCTGCAAAACTATCGCTTGAGTTGCAGTCATGTTTTTTGTCTGCTCCACAGGAAAGCTTGAAAGGTGCCAACATTTTTGGGACACCCATGGTCCTAGTTGGGCAGTTCCGTCTTCGCACATCTGGAGCATGATCCCAGCCCGGTGCAGCCAGGGCGGGTGTCAGATAGCCGGCGCTTTGTGATCCAGGTCTGTCTGAGCAGAACTTCAGCTGCCTTTTTAAGTGACCAAAGACAAAACCTCCCTCGGTCACGCACCGCGCTCCCTTCAGCAACAGGTGGAGCGAGGAGCGTGCAGGCTTTGCTGGGATTTCCCGAGGACGCCACACAGCTCCAGCACCGCCTCTCCCCGCCGGGGTGAGCAGCGGGGAGCGGAGCAGCGAGCAGACGCCGCCGCCCCGGGCTCCCCCGTGCCGTCCCCGATCCCTCGCCGGGGCCCATTCGTCTCGGCCGCCCGTCAGGGCCATGGTGGGTGGCGGCCCGCCTCTGCCGGGCAGGGCGCGCAGGCCGCCAGCCCCGTGCGCGGGGCGATTCATCAGCACGACGGCTACTGCTGGGAAGAATTCCTCCCCGGCGGGATGAACCTCCAGTGACTCTTCTCGGGGGCCGGGGACGTCCCCCTGCCGCGCGGGCAGGGCCATCGCTCAGCCCGGGGATGAACTCTCCCTCACCCCCTGACCCCCTCTTCAACTCCCACACATGCACCAAGGCGTGAACTGGGGCTCCTCGGGGCCCAGAGGCCTCCTAACCCACCTCTGCCTCATTCCAGCTTCGCTCCGGTCGGACACCGGGGGCTGGGCATGGCTGAGCTCAGCCCCACAGCATCATCGCTCACCTCTTCTCTCACACGCAGCACCAAGCCGCAGAAGGCTTGTCTGCTGAACCTGGGTAAGAGCTTTGTCCCACGCTGGACGGTGCAGCCACCTCCTAACAATTTAGTCTTAATCTCCTCTTGGCCTGGACCCTCCAGACCCAGACAGGGTCTCTTCCCTGCAAGACCCCACTGCATCTCTCAGATTGTCCCTGGATGCAGAAACCAAAGGAAAACTGTGGAGTCACTCTGGGACTGTGACTGGTGTCAGATGGGGATGTCCCCTCTGTTTTGGAGGAGTGAGCAGTAGCTTTTGCTTGATGGCTCTGGAAGCCCTTGCCAGGCTGGGGGATTGTGCTGACATCTCAAAGTCCTGTGACAAAGGGTGCAGAAGGTGTCAGTTCCTGTTTCTGAATCATCTGGTCTGACTATGCTGTGCTGGGGAAAACGATAAGGAAACAGAAGCACAAGGACAGCAGCTGAGCCTTTATGCTATCCTGTACTTTTTTTTTTTTTTTTTTTTTTTTTTTTTTATTTTTTTTTTTTTCAAGGAAGCTTTCAGTGTGCTTGCCTGCTAGGTCCTCAGGGAATAGCGTGGTCTGGCAATTTATTACATTGTCTCTAGGCAAAGCCTACCAGTGCTATATCAGGGAATTACTTAAGGAGTTACTCAGGTCCAGGTGGCTGAGGACTTACATCAAGAACTTACATCACCTGCTTTCCCTTGTAGTTAAATTTAGGTCCCTTCTCTTGGCTCATTTCTTCTTTGTTCAGAGCATAATTTAACCACCGGTCACTGGAGAAAAAGGGAAGCCTAAATAAGCTTCAGAATACACCTGAGAAATTCTGCTGGGAAGAGCTAAGAATCTATTTTTTCTTCTGAAAATCAGTGTCCTTTCACAGTGACTATAGTAGTTTCTTGCCCTCCATGTTGGATGAAGGAAGTAGCAGACAGAAGAGAAGGAAAAGATAGCATGACAAGAGATACCAGGAAGGCCAAGGGAAAGGTGAAGCAAAGGTATTTACTTACATCAGAGAAGAAGAGACAGAACTTACATTTCTTTGCACTTAAACTCTTTGCTTAAGTTCACTGCTACATTCACAAACAGGGACAGGAGGTATAGAAAGAGTGGCATGAGTGACAGAATCCTGTGTCCCAGAGTAGCAAGATGGCCAGGTGCTCCAACACTGTCGTTGCAGTCTGGCAGAGGTGGTTAGGGTCAGAAAAGGAAGATGTGAGAGACACAATTCTTAATACCACAGAATTTCAAATTCCAGGCGCTGAGGGCATAAACTCTATGGAAAAGCAGCTTGTGAATGCTTTAAGTTTGTATTGCAATTAAATTCCTGTTTTAGTGCTTTGTACGTTTTTGTGAAAGCACAAGGGCAGATATAGAGTAGATTTAAGTACATTTGGACTCTGACTACTCGGGACTGCCTTTATGGGGACTGGTGGTAGAGGTATCTCTTTCTGTTCTGTGTCATTATCCATAGAATTCAGTTGCGATTACAATGAAGCATTTTAAGGCAAACCAACGCCAATGACGGCTGCAGTGCAAAGTCTGCCCTGTAAACTGCAGTGCTTTGGGAGCTGATTGACAAGCAGCTTAGACATCTGGACACCAGGAGCAGAGCAGACAGCTGGAGCTGCCAACCTTTTCAGCTTATCCTGAGGTAAGGCTGTCCCAGCTCATCAGTCAGCACCCTTACATTTCTTAGGCCTTCAGATTTTAAAGAGGCTATACTGACCCATAAAATCTAGTAAGATGAATGGGTATATTTTATGACTTTTTTGCAGAATAATAATAACTCAGAGGTTTGAAATGTTTGAAAACTTTTCTTCGCTCACACCTTCCAGCATGTAGAACAGAGTGTTTCATAGCAGTTTTGCTTTTTCTGTTCATTCTGGTGGAATCAAAAGTAATGAGTGCAGCACCTATAAGTCATTTAATTAATGCCACTGTTTGGTTTTTTCCAAGGAACCTGTAAGACAGCTAAGATTGTGTGGTGATGTGGACCAATAGCCTTTCAGCTCAGAAAACCTATGTTCACATTTGGATATGAAATGTTTATAACAGTGTACTGGATTTGCTTCTCTCCTTAGGAACCTTTGTGTCCATTGCTAAACTCATTTCACAGTTCAGTGCAAACTGTAATGTCTTATCAACAGAAGGAAGGGAGACTTTAACGAGTGTATCTGGACAGCTTGAGATGTAATGAAAATCTGGTCAAAAACTCAGTGTGTCAAAGAGTTTCGAAGACCTTCATAACCTATTTCTGAAATTTTTCCCAGCCAGCAGCACAGGCAGTGTGAGACACCCAAAACCACAAAGACCCTGTTAATGACAGTCCCTGCATGGTGCACAGAGCAGGCCACACCCATTCATGCCTGGGTAAAGGAGTTTCTTCACTCAGCAAAATTCTTCTTCTTGGGCAGAATTCCTTTAGGTGATCACCTGCTTCATTACAGAGGATTGAAAGAGAGGGAATAGAGAATAGACATACAACTCTAACTGCAGGCTTGACTTTAGAACTGAGGGATACGCTACACCTTTCTTTCTTAGCCATAAGGTAAAATTAGTGGCTATATACCACATCCATCATCAATTTCTGCTTAGTTGCCTGTGTACAGCCATCTTCCCTTCTGTGAGTCATGACCAACCTGAGACAAGCATAACCTACTACATCTTCAGAGCTCCATACAGGTATAGACACATGTGTAATGATCTGACTCAGGTTGTACCAGAGCCTGTCATCAGCAATCTCTTTTGAAAGCTGTCTTCCATTTAGTCTGTTTAGTAATAAGAGTTAGTATATGGTTATTGGTGGTCCTGGCCTATGTCAGCTGGATCAGTCTCATTTTCATTTGCAAAGACACCTTCATGTGTCATGACCACAGCACTACATCAGCGTGATGCTGAGATGTGACATGTCTGCAGTAAAGTGGGCATCAATTCTAAGAATTTCTTGAGTGACATGGGACTGATCATCATCCTGGCATGAATAGGTACTATCTCAGAAATATATGAATAATATACTGTAAGCGTTGGTCATTTGTCAATCTGGTGTCCTGGAAGAGACAGTACCTAAAGCAGCTTACGCTAATCTTTTGGAGACAGATCTAGGAAAAAATATCTATAATTGTGCTGACCAACACATCTTGAGTCCCTTTCCATTTCTGAACCCTCTTGGGAAGTTAGACTAAAAGGTGGGAAATACTTTGTATTAAAAGGATTTTCATGGAGTAACAATTTGAACAATAATGCACAACTTATCATGCATCAATCACATTGGTGAAATAACATTTGATGTATTAAATAAAACCACCTATCCCCTTCCTTTTTTCCTGTAAATATCTATCTTTTTCCATATGCAACTCTGCAACTTCGATATGATCTCCTACAACCGCTGCCTCCTTATTATCAAGTAAAGAACAAGCCGAGTGATGCTGCCTTTTTCCTTCCTCAGCTACTATCAAAACAGTGCAACAACCCCAGTCACAAACTCAAGAGTCTTTTGACAGCAGCAATTAAGCAACTTAATTAATGAGTGAATAAAAATGATAATATTTACTGAATGGGAGCATCCTGTTTTGCATTTTTATTCAAACTGTGCACCTGAAGAATACCACTGAGTATACTACCTCCTCCCCTTCTGCTTGCAAGCTCTCTTCATTTTTTTCCCCTGTGCTATTTTGACTTTGAAAGCACCCAAAAACTATTGCATGCCTAGACACAGGCATGATGCTGTGGCACTAAAAGACTCTTCCAGGCAGTATAGAGGAATATACTGCTATCCTTTCTGTGGTTCTCCTGTCCCTTAAAACATGGCTTATATTTAAGGGACAATTTTCATGCTACATGAAAAGCTTGAAATTTACATCAGAATAGGTGATTAATTATGATAAATGTAAAATAAAGCATTAATACAGTTCATAGTTAACACATTTTGGACTGACAGTGCTTTCCACCCTCTTTCTCAACATGTTTCATGTGCGTGTTACAGACTTCTGTTCCCCCATATTCTTTATTTGACTGTTAAAATCTTCAACCTTCATATAATGCATGCATACATATAATATATGTTTTAGTCTACATGGGTTTTCTCAATGAAATGTATAACCCATCTCAAGTGCAAGTAAAGCCCCATACATAATTATTTTGGAATGACAGACAGTGAATTCCTTAGCTATTATTTTTGACGACCCTGTCATGGATGCCAGGCATATATTGTGGTAAGAGCCTGAGAAACTTGGGAAAACCCACCTGGGGAGCAAACTCCTTTTTTCTTTATGGAAAGGTTCCCCAAGTGACAGGCTTGCAATCCTGGGTGAGCTTAATTAAAGTCAATAGAGAAAACTAAAGCATTCAAAATTGCTGCCTTTGGGGCTTCCCCACTCTTCTTTTTCTTCATTTGCTGACACTTTTAAGGGTAAGGTGCATTTTAAATTCCTTATTTGGGGCTTGGGGCTCAGTTCATCACATTCCCCTTCTGTTCTGTATCCCACATTAAATCTCCCTGACACTTCAAAGTGTTGTTTCACATGATTTATGGCTAACTAATGCAGGTGCACTGGGCCTCCTGTGAGGTGCTGAGTGTCCTCTTTGTCATCAGTATTAATAAATGAAATTTTGGCATATGAAGCCAGGTAAGGCATGTTACCTAAAAATGCAGATAGGTAAACTGAGGCACCCAATGATACAGCAGTGAAGCAAAAAGAATTTAACCTTGTTGGCTTCCAGAGTTCTGCAGTATTTACTAAGCATTTTGTAGTATCAGTTGTGCTGAGAGTATCCCCTTGGGATTTTCCAAAATCTGCCTAACCAGACTTTGTGACCCTAGTCCTACCTCATTCCTTCTCCTCTCCTGCCACAGTTGCACATCACAGCCCAGAGACTCTCCAAAGCAGCAGAGCTGGGAGCACACATGGAAAAAAAAAAAAAAAAAAAAAAGGCCTTTTTGTAATAGGATCTTGACCATCTGCTGCACCTGCCATTTCAATCCCTTGTCTATTTTGAATCATACATTGTCAAATGTCACAATCACTACCAGGCCTGAAGCTTGGATTAGTTCCTGAGCTTGTAATGCTTACTTTTGAAATGAATGGCAAAATGCCTACTGACTTCAGCACAAGCAGAGCTCAAGAACTGACAGTTACAATCACCTTCATTTGGACCCCACCCATAGTGGCAGAATATATTGGAAGTGATGTCAGCAGCAGCAGCGGGACTGGGGCATTCATGACAAACTGCCTTTGGGGTTTGCTTTTGGAATAAAATCCTCATTTACCAGCCTCTGGTAATGAGGTGGCCACATGACTTTAGAGTGAAGGCATTTTTATTAGTGCCTAATGGTAGATATCTTAAATGAGGTTTGTGAATTAAGAAAACACTTGGAACATTCAAGTGATCAAAATCCCTGATGATAAAGATGGGTGTCAGAAATTCCCCAGTTCCAATTTTTGGTCCCATAGCACTTACATGATTCACTGCATGTTAATCTAGGCTGTCTGTACATTTATTGTAGACGTAACTGTATGGTGGGATGATAGTAATTACATATTCTGTCCTCCACAGCACTCAGAAACATAAGAAGTGTGCTATGTCAAGAGCAGGGGAAATTCAAAGTCCAGTAAGTATACCCCACAGGGGTTAAAAAGAGAGATGCTTCTCTTGCTCATGGAGCTGGAAGGGGCCGAGGTGAGGAGATCCACTCAGATTCATAGCAAGAAGGGCTCTGTGCTAAATGCTATCTGGGATCTCAGTTCAGAAAAAAAAACTCCTTCCCATTCTGTTGTGGGATATCTGAATTCAGAAGATCCAGTTCTGATCTGTATTTTAAACTGTGCCAGACCAAGTGTCTTCTCCTTTTCCTGTTCCTCCTTTCCATGCTCCCTTGGCAAATAACTCACTTCTTTACTTCCCTCCTGGAGGAAGGATATCAATGCTGAAAAGGTTAAGTGGGCTGCCTCATGAGTTGGGATGTTGTGAAATTTACAGTCATTAGTTTCTCTGGGTGGCCATCAGGAATTTAATTAATATCCTTGACATGGGTTGTTATAACTGGTATCGTGGTTTCCAGATGCCCATTGCTGAAAGAGACAGAGATTGCACTCGTGAAGAGTGACAGCTTTCAGGAGTGTGCAGAGGCTTTGTACTCTGTCTTGCAAGAAGAAAGACAGCTCTGGTTGCCACCTTCTTCCTGTGGGAAAAAAAGGGAGAAAAAAATCAGCAGCCTTTTTGCAGGTAGCCTCGCTCATGACAGTAACATCACGTCTGTTTCTGCCCTTGTCAACACATCTCACTGTCCACAATCACTCATCATCTCCAGACAGACAGCACTGGAGGAGATCATCAATTGCCAATGCAATTCAGCAGATACACTTCATAAATTTTAATTACATTCCCACTGAAAATGAATGGTCAGAAAATATAAAACATCTGCCATCCAGATCATTTACATTTTTCATATAATAAATCATTGGCAACATCCAAAACAATGGATTAAATCATGTGGAGTGTGATAGGTCAAGAAAGAAGAAACGGCACCCATTGTGTGATTACTGTTTGGACCAAAGCCATTACATGGTGTACAAGTATCAAGGAAAATAAAAACATTAAAAAATAGTAACCGTTTGGACTTGTCCTCATAAATAAAAGATTCGTGGTATCAGATAGACCCTTCTAATGGATCTGTTACTGTATCTATGGAAAGACGAGGGATTGTTTAAATAAAAGAATATTTAATTAATTAAGATGGAGGGAAATGAACATTTATCAATTGAGTGTCTGGCCTATTTAGCTTGTAAGTAGAATAAAGAGGTGATGTCAGTGGAAAATAATCTGTTAATCAGGTTTAACTAATATCATGACTATTAAAGTAACTCAACATTTTGTTCGATAGTATGGTGTGAAATCTTACTGTGAGATCATCAAACAATATGTCCAAATTATATATTTTACCTGGCAAAGCATCACCATACAGCTTTAGCAAGGCAGATATGGGATTCAGAAGGGACCTGCTACATCCTTTCATCCTGTTTGTCAAGGGAGTCACCCCTGGTGGTGGTGGTGCAGTGATGCTCAATGTGCCCTGCCCCAGGAGGTAAGAAACCTGTGCTCAACTCCTGTTGTCCTTCAGCTGGATCTCCTTGCTCTTCCTCAAACTTCTGGAGAGGCAGGCCAAGGCAACAGGGCCATTTTTCCCTCCACAGAGGGTTTAAGGCAATGCAGCCGTAGCCACAAATGCAAGAAAATACTTTCTGTTCTAGATACCACAGGTTTCCTCAGATTTAGTGAGATTTCGGTGACTCAGAGTCTTGGAATTTTTTACATTGAATTGTAGGTGTTTTGTGGTGTTCAATAGTATATGGGGATTTTGTTTTGTTCTGTTTTGTTTTATTTTTTTAATGAGCAATGATATTGTTATATCACCTTGTGTTGCATTTTCATCCAAATTATGCTTTCTTTAGCCATTCTGCTCCCTACCTGTGCAGACACTAAACCTGAGACATTGTCCTCTCTCCCTTGAACCATTCTTATTTTATAAAAACTGAGTAATTTTGGTTGGATCCATGCCAAGGCTTGTTCTTTTGTTTGCCTTTTAAATAGTACCAATACAAAGGCATGGACATCCATGGGAGCAGCAAACTGCGAACACACTCAATCACAAGCTGTTGGATACAGCACATCCTTATCCCTAGAGCGGATGAGAGATTAGTGTGTTTGTTAACCTCAGTATCTTTCCTGTTGAATGAAATGGGTGGAAATCAGGTATACACTGAGCAAATGTTTATTTTGACTGGAAGCCCTGTCACTTTGTGTATTTATGTGAAATAGAGAGATGTATGCTTAGCCTGAGGAGGTATCTGCACTCTTCAAAAAAAGGCCATTGATGAATGTGTGTAAAAGCTATACTTTTATCTGTTTTATGTTCTTGTAATGCTGCTAAATTGTTGTATATTAGGTTAAAAAATAGTTCATTCTGACGTTACATGTTGAGCACATCTCGCAATGGTATATGCAATATAAGCCTCTTTCATTTGATGATTTACTGCTGTTAAAAGGAAATAAAAATCCTCATAACATATGAGAGAACAATGTAGCTGAGAGATTTTTCAAGGTGTTCAGATTGAGTTCCTTGAACTAGGAATAATGTTTTTTTGACTCGATGTATCTGTGTATTTTTAATTCAGTTACACAAATACCAGGGGGAAAGAGGTAGCAATTTTTTCCCTCATAGAGATGTTTTACTTCATACTAAACTCTTTTACAACAACAGTAATTATTGAAAAATACCACAGAAGTGCTGAAGCACATGTTATTAGTTACTATTTATACAGTGACACATATTGCTCTGCAGAAAAATAAAAACAATGTGACTTTTCCTCTCTCACAGTGATGGTTTATGGGCTTTTTATTACAAATTTGGCCAGCTGGTTTAGATATGACAAGTAATTCTCCCCAAATCTATTCCTTTTGCCTTAAGCCCCACCCCAAAAGGATAAGTTTTTAAAAATCAGAAAGCATTTGTGCAATTTTTGTCTGCTCTTACCATCTTGTGCCCCATCTCCCAACTCCCACCCATCCCTATACTTCTCTCATTTTCTAACCTGTTTTTTTCCTGGTTTCTTCACTCCCATTTTTGCCATCTTCCCATCTTCTCCGTCCAAGTCTGGAAGCAAAGCCAGCAAGCTGTAATGCAAATTTCCCAGTACCTCTGCCTATCCTGTTAATAAAAGGTATCGGCAGACCAGTTTTCCCATTGTTTTCAGTCTTTGGCCTCAACAGTGCTCATACGTATATGGTAGGATATGGGATAGTCCAGTGAACCAACTGCTTCCTTCTGGCTTTACCCTCCACCAAAGCACAATCCCTGGATTATCCACTGCCCATTGCTTCCTCCTAGACTTTCACACAAGTGCAAAGGGAAACCAAATTTTGCTCCTAAGGTGCTGACTGGCCCAGCATGTAGAGGAGAATATACTCTACATATCCTTAAAGGAAATAGCAATTATACTTCTGCTCAGTGAGTGCTAGAGTCTGCTCAGTAACTATGTGAAACACTCCTTATATTTTAGATTTACAAATTTCAGGGGGCCAGTTAAGGGCATAATATTCCCAAGAATATGTTCAATCAGACAAAACCAAGACATTTAAGAACTTTGTCCAGTCCTTTAAGTGATTTCAGGACTTCTTTCTCAGTGTACCTCCATTGTGAAACACTTCCTGCAAAAATTATACAGATTGAGGAGAAAATTCAAAAAGGCTTGTAGGCCCCTAATGTGTCACTCCAGCAGAATACAATTGTCTAAGTTGATGTCATCCATCAGATTTCTTACACACCTGAAGATCAGCTCAGGTAGAGATCCAGAAGTTTCTAACACAGCTCTGGTTCTGGTGTCTTTCTCGGATCAAGTGCATGCTGTTGATGGTTCCTCCAGATCAGCCCCACCAGCTGAACTTTGGTTTGTGTCCAGGATCAAGGTCAGAACACATCAGCTGGCTTCCCCTTGGGTAAAATCCATCTGGAAAAAGCACTCTGGGAGCTCCCTGAACACACCCAAGGCACACATGTTGTCTCAGCTTGATGGGACCAGGCTGCACTAGTCCAGAGAGAGTGCCCTGAAGGACGTGTGCCACGGCCTTATGGGGCTCCCTCCCAGCTCTTTCACTGCACACATCTGCTCCTATTGGTCTGTGTGACAAGTGCAGGCACAGCCACTGTAGCTGTGCAGCTCGTCCCAGAGCTGAGTGCATGTGCACATACGTGCACAGGGCCATGTCGCCCGCGTGCGCGTGCGTGCACATGTGTGTGCACGTGTAATTTATCATTTTTTTGTGTGTGACACACAAAAAATAATGTATGAGCTCCCTCTGCTGCTTTATACAAAGAAATTAATCAAGAAAATTGCTTGCAAAGCTGAGAGCATTTTATTCATATCTTGCTGATAATGCTGTTTGCACGAGTAATACTAAAAAAAGTGTGTATTACCCTTGCAAAGCACTGTCCAAACATTAAATAATTAATTAAACAAAATAATCTGTGTTGGCTTTTTTGACTCATAAAATATTCCAAATATATCTGTTTTTATAAAATGAAACGTCAAGATTTTAGGTAAGAGAGTGTTTTCTGACTTCTGAGAATGTATCAGTAAAATCAGTGAAAGCTCTATTGAGAGGTAAGATACATTCAATATAGCTAGGGTTTTTTTCTCTTCTTAAAGGGAATAAATAATTTTAAAATGTTTAACAGTGATATATTTTTGGGTTAGGAGTTTTTGGATGCCTTTTACACTTTATTAAACAAGGTTTATATAGTTACACAACGTGGCATAAGCTACTCTTGAAGTTTATCTGAACTTCTAAGTCCCATATAAAAAAACCCCAACAGGTTACTTTTGTGATGAAAACAGACCCATGCAGAAGAATGTTGTTCTAAAGACTTTAAAAAGCTCTAAAATATATTTTTGTCTTTTCTTTCTTTTTTCTTCTTCCTAATTCTTCTGCTTTTAAAATGATGCAATAGCACTATCTGAAATACATTATTATTTTATGCACTGGAAGATAATTTTGATAAATTGACTTGAAAACAGATTATTTCCTGAAGGGGTAAAATAAAAAGAGTAGTTCTATGAATATATTCAAAGAAAAAGTTGGACCTGGATGAAAATTTTTTGTCACTTTTTCATCCTGAAAAGTATAGGTTTATTTAAACAGGAAAAAAAGGATGTATTTCTATCAATTCAAATAATCGGTTTGAATGACTTTTGAAAGATTTTTTTGACATTTAGAATTGCAGAATAATAGACTGAAGATAACCCTGGAGTTATCTGATCCCTGTCCAAATTAAAGTGTCTCAATATTGCTTAAGTGGATGCTTTTCTCTAAAAATGTACTTTAGTTAAAAAAAAAAAAAAAAAAAAAGGAAAAGATATGCAAGAAAAGCTCCCAAAGTAGATGAACATTTTTGAATCACATTAGACACTAAATGTGACACAAAGCAGTGTTTGACTTTGCCTTACAACTTAGTAAGAAATAAAAAAAAAAAAAAACCCAAACAAACAAAAATCATTTAACGAAAAATAAAAAAGAAAAACCAGTTTATTGTCAGAACTGTTCATGAACAATCATATTGTATGTGCAGGGCTGCTTGATTTCAACTGACAATGAGAGACACTGAGAATCAGAGAGAAGAAATCTCTTACTGGAATTGCACCAACCACATTGGCTGAACCAAACACCCAGTGGAGATTCCTAATATTACAGAATCCCAGAATCATTAAGGTTGGAAAAGACTTCCAAGATCATCAAGTCCAACCTTTGATTGGTCACTTCATTGCCAGCATTATGTTCCATGTCCAGTCATTTCTTGAACACTTCCAGGGATGGTGACCACCACTTCCCTGAGCAGACTGTTCCAATGCATAACAAGCACATTCAGAAAAATCTTCCTGATGTCCAGCCCAAATTTCTGGTGCAGCTATAACCTATCTCTTATCCTGTCACTGGTTACCTGGGTGAAGAGGCTGACCCCCATCATGCTGCAACCTCCAAGTAGTTGTAGAGAATTATAAGGTCCCCCCTGAGCCTCCTTCTCTGCAGGTTGAACAACTCCAGCTCCCTCAACTGTGCCTTATAGGACTTACTCTCTACACCCTTCACCAGAAAGGTGGTGAAGCTAGTGAAGGGTACAGAGTAAGTCTTTTAAGGAGCAGTGGAAGGAGCATGAATTTTTCAAGAACTGTAAATGATAATAACCTACAGTAGTTTCAAGTTTTCAGAAATTTAGCATTGCTTTGACTACTTCTGCCTTTTAACTTACAGGACTGATCATTTCCTTGGCTTTGGAGTACTTGTCTATCTAGGATTCTTGCGACACCTTTCTTTAACAGTTATTTGCTGCATGCTCCCTGTATGAGTTCAGTGGGACTATCACCCTTTCCTTAAGTTTCACTCCATATATGTCAACTGTTGCACTACAGACCTGTAACTGAAAGGCAATTTATTGCAACCACTTTTAGTGTGGGACTGTTTTCTCATTTATCATAACTTTTTAAACATCTGTAACTTGTTTCTGTATGTGTATACAAATTGATGCCAAACTAGACTAAGCATGTAGCTATCTGTACTTTTTCCACCATTAACAACTTAGCAAGGATAAGAGGCATTTGATATCCTTTGTTTTTTGTCAAGGCTTGCCTCTGTGATACTATAAGAAAACAATATTTCTATCTGATTGAGTGCTGAGCTGTGATTTTGAGCTTTGCTAACTAACAGGTATAACAGAGTCCCCCTTAATTGCTGTGTGTTACTGGACCGTATTGCTCAGGACAGTAACTATAGGGTAGATGCATTGAAAATGAGTGCACCTCTCACAAAAACTGAGCTTTAATAAGCCATCCTTATTTGTCCACATTTGCCAGTCCTTTCTACCACGGCGATCTCTCTGTAAACACTTCTGATAACCAAATTTGTGTCTAATAAATACACTATTCACTGATGGAGCTATAATTATCCAATCTGCAAGCTTTGCACATATAGGAGTTGTTGAATCATATATATTCTAACACAGACCCTGATGTCTCTTCTGGCAGCTTCACCACCTCAGTAGTTTGTGTTTTTCAGTTTTAAATTGGTAACACTAAATGTCTTTAATAGGTTATTACTGGAATCCTGTAGACGACAGAGATGTAGTGAATACAAACAGAGTACTTGACAAATCACAGACTGTAATGGTTGGCAGATCCCATTGGTAATTTAGTAATGTGCTCAGGATCACAGATATTAGATATGAGAGCTGGAAAAGACATGTTAGGTGAAATCCTAGGCTGAATGAAGAAAATGGCAGAATTTCTGTTGAGTTCAATGGGACCAGTTGCGTTAATAGCGTTGCATTACATTCTCTTCCAGTACTGATCATAGCAATTCAGTCTGTGTCTCCTTGAATCCAAGCACTGATGCTTGGTAGGAAAGTATGTAGCTATAAGCTTTATTGATTTCTGTATTCATTTAGCACTAGCCAAACTCCCAGGGTCCTATCTCTGGGCTCATTCAAAATTAACTAAATTTCTTCTTGTTGTATAATCCTGGTCAGGAATCCAAGGGGATGTACCTGGAACATTACACAGAACAGCTTGAAGTGACTGAAAAGTCTCACAAGATCCAGAATGACTTCTACTGAGCTTCGCAGATGTTTCCAGCAGGCTTATTTAATGTTGTATGTTGGAGCCATGGGCTCCTTCTTAAGCCTTGACTCTTACTATTTTCTACTGTCATTAGAAATATAAGTGACTCATTAAAGAGGCAACTGAGTATGCCTTTGATAACAAGATTCTCTCAGGTGGCCAACAGGCAGGAGGGTATGGAGGCAAGGAGGCAGTTGGTGCTGAGGGTCAGGGTTACAAGAGCAGTGCAGGGCACTCTGGTATTCTATACCAGATGCATAACTTATAACACCCTAAACCTCATTTGTGCTCAGGTTGTCCTAAATGTTCCTCAAGTCCATTCTAAAAGTTGAGGTTCAAGATCAATAAAGTGGAAATGTGACTTCGATGCACTTTTCTACTTTGGTCGTAAAGAACATAAACTAAGAATTGAGTCTCTGGGGTGGTTGCACAGTTATGCTGTCATTTCTCAAGGCTTCAAGCTTCTGTTCTGCTAAACGGAAATTAGAGGCCAGTCTCCAGATATGAGCCCTTGAGAAGAAAAGCTACTAACAGCTGCAAAACTTTACCTGGCATGTAACTAGTGCACTAATATATTCTGCTGATAAAATCCCATGGTCATGTATTGTTTCAAATCCTTCCACTGACTTCCAAGCAGTAACTGAAAAGCAAAAATGTAAGGTGATCATTGCATCAATAAAAACCTTTCAAAGCCAAGTGTAAATGAATTCTGTAAATTGCACTTTTTTTTTCCCTGTGCATCTACAGATCTGCACCCTGAGGATCAATCAGCTGCACACAGGAGTCATGACCCTGCTCTCAGTGCTCTAAGGAGCTGTTGTCTCACTGCATGCTATGACCCTTGGCATGAACCTGGTAATATTACTACTTGTGGGTCTATCAGCAACAAGCCCTCTGTAGTCCCAATGTGCTTAGGAAAACTTAATTCCTCTTGTTCCAAATGTAGGGATCTCTTTTGTGCCAATTACCCTTTGACACTGCTATTCAAGATTACTTTTCCAAACACTGGTCTCATAAACACTACTCCCCACATAGGGACATAGGCTGGCATAGGAAAACTAGTGCAAAAATATTTTCTTTTGATATTCTGATTTTGCGATGGTTGCTGAATGTATGTCACTGCCTTTTAGGAAGCTTTGTATAATGCCTGGATAGCTGACTTCCTTGTGACTTAATCTTCAATTTTCTTGTAGGCTTAGCAGACAGGTTGTGAATGCTTTGTGGTCCTTGTGGTAAGGGTTAGATCTTGCTATGACTCTGTGACTGAAATCACTATTCAAATATGTGTTAGCTTTGACTGCCTGGGTGGTCAGACACAGTCCCAAAGTCTCTGTGGCTATACTAGCCTTGGAAATATATATTTCAGTTATTTCCACATTCTTGAACCAAAATCACTTCCTCTGATGAGGAGTTGAGTCCTGATTAAGCCAGGTCAGGTGCTGCAGCAGTAGCACTGTTAATGCCCACAGTTGCTCTGCTTGCTGATTCCATAGAAGGAGCATCTGAGTGATGCATGTATGTCTCTAAGCAACCATTTACATGTGAAATATATATCAGGGGCTGGGATGTGAAAGTTTAGGACAGAACACACCAGAGCACTAGGACTGCTTGGCCTTCTCCACTCTGACTTTTGTCTACCACTCTGCTCCTTTACTGATCAAATAAATACTTTGGTCGCTGGTTTCCAAGGTAAGGTCCTGGTACCTTCTCCAGCTGAGTGGCATGTTGCCCTAGAAGCAGGCAGCTGGGCAGCACAGTTTAGGCTGTCTGTCTGCCAGGTGAGCAGGCTGGTGGCCCTGGCATACAGCAGCACTGCAAGAGACCTGAAGGAGAGGAAGCACAACTGATGGCAGCTTGTAGTTTAACAGCCTGGAGGTCTTTCACAGGCTCATCCAAAGCACAAATGCCACTTCTGGGTCTTGAGAAGGGCAGAGTGAGCTTAAAAAGGCTGACATCACAAGGAGTGTAGTTGAGATAGACTGGGGTCTCTTCCTGATCACTGATCTGCTCAGGGGCTTTCAGGAATGCACTACCTTATACTCAGCCACGATTTCTGCACCTCGCTGTAACTGACAGAGCTAGACTATGCTCCTAAGGGCAAGGCTTGTGCTGCCTGCCCATCTTCTCAGCAGGACTCCTTGGGTTGTACTCAGCCCAGCTCCTGACACACTACCCCCTCTGCTCCTCTCCCTGGAGGGGAGCAGGGAAGCTCCTGTGCAGCTGTGAGGAGGCCACAGCCAGACCTGCCTGTGAAGTAGGCTGGGTGTTTGTGTTGTGTTGGGGGCTGCAGTTGGGAGCAGCCGCTGTGCAAATAAGTAACTGCTCCCCTGGCTCTTCAGCAGCTAAGATGGTAATGAGGTGCCTTCTTGGAGAGATGAAGGCATATGGAGAAGTGAGCTGCAGTAGTTAACAGCAGGCAGGATCTGCTTCTCTAGTGGCTGTCATTCCTTTGCCCAAAGACCACAAGGATGGCCTGTGGTGCAGTTCATCTGGCCTGAAGCTTTCTTCTTTAGAAAGACAAAAAAGGTTCACTGTCTGCTTTTTCTATTCCTCTGTCCGTTCTGTGAAAATTAATGTTTCTCTTGCTGTTGTTGTTGGCATTTTTAACAGAAAATCAGCAGCTTGGGAGCTGGTGATCTGCCAAAGCTGTTGCCACACACTGCAAGGTAAGGACTGCCCACTCTAGCTATGGGATGGACAGGCTGTGAAAGGGAATGGAAGTGGATGAGGGAAAGGGAACAGGGAAGAATAAATGTGAGTGGATGAGGGTTGTAGAATCAGGTTCACTTTTCAGAGTTACATTAGATGGTCTTTTTTGTTGTGATGTTTTCTTCTTGCTTCTCCCCAAATGTTTCAGTCTTGTCCCATAGGGGTGCTCAAAGAAGCAACAGTACATTTCCTTCCCTTAACAAGTGGCACTGGTGAAACTGTGCTCCCATTGCTGTTGTCCTTGTCTTAGTTTACTGCCAAAACCTGTGGTGGGAACACAGCAAAAAGGGAAGTTTTTATATATATATATACTCTATGTATTGTAGATGACTATATTTTTTTCTCAGAAAACTCGTTGCCTAAGCTGAAACAAGGAATGGGGATACACCCAACCCCAAGCAAGAGAGCTTTGGAAAGTTACATGCAAAGAAAAAAGAGATATACAGCCTATGCACTGAATTTTTATGGACTGAGTTTTTTCTGACATGCTAACTAATGGTGCTGAAGTTTTAGTGGCCTTTGATCTTTGATCTTTGATACTTTATATACTGATTATAGCAATTTAGTTTAAAAGGCCTGACTTGGGTCATCTATTATTATTATTCTAGTAGGTTTATAGTAGGTTTAGTGTTTTTGTTTGAGCAGCTCAGTTAGTTTTAGGTGGAAAAGGCGTCATTCTCCCTAGCACTTTGGGTAGTCACTTCCTGAAGAGCTTCCTCTCTGACGGCTCCCTTTGGAGTTAAGGTGGGCTTTTGGGTCAGAGCTTAGAGAGCTGTAAGTCAGGAGAGAATCAAGGATGATGTATTTTTCTCACTCACTCTATCTCCGTGCTGTTTTATTTCTGGAAAATCAAATATAACAGTTTAATCAAAAAGGAAGTGGGAAGCAATGTAAAAATACTGCCTAGCTTTTGCACAAATAAAGAATAAATGAAATAGAAGCATATTCATCAAAATCCAAGTCAATACTGAAATAAAGTTGGCCCCTGTTGGTATATGCAGCATAAAAGGAAAAGAAAAAAACGTAAGAGGCAAAGCACTTATGAAAAGGATTTTTTATTTTGGTGAAATAACTGGTTTTCAGAATATAATAGCAGTAACACAGTCTATGCATAAATGTTATGAGGGGGAAACTTAGGCTTTAAATGAGATATTTTTCTTTCTATGCAAAATAGTAGCAGAGAATAGCTTTGGACACTGTTTAGGACTGGGAGTTACAACCTGAGTAATTTGCAGGGGCTGAATTACAAATACCCAATGTGATTGATGCTAACAGGGCAGATGGGCCCTTTAAAGTCCTGGCAAGGCAGGAGGTCATACTCGTAATACTGTGGCATACAGGAACCAGGAATCTACCCAGGGGACTGGGAACCCTCCCAGGGGCTCCCAGCCAGCAGCCTTAAATAAAGTTCTGGTTCAGAAGGAGTACTGCAAATGCTAATAAATAAATAAATTAAAAAGCGAAAAGACCTGACAAAGAAGGCTGCAAAGGAACTATCAGTAGAACTATTTGTCTTACAAAGTCTGAGGGAAACTGTTGCCTGTTGTTTGTTTGTTACTCTTTCTTTTAGACTGCGTTTGGGGAAGAGCAGCTCAGTTTTCCCTGTCATGGGACACCAGTATTCGGCCCTATGATCTAGTGGAAAATGTAGTCTAGTTTTCAGGCCTGGAGTTTCTGTGTTCCTAAAGCTCCATTTTTCATGATGTTTTGGCTTGCTGAAACTACTTTCCTGGGCAAAATAACAAAACATCAGGATTGTTTTTGTAACAATATTCATGTTTGGAATTCTTTCTGTGGGAGGGAATTTCTTTTGATGTTCCTCTGGTTTGACCAATGTGGGTGAAGGGGTTGTCTTTCATTTGCCAATCACAGTGGTCTGTGGAAAAATGTATAAAAAGGGAGCGATCCCTGATAGTAGATGGAGTCAGATTCATTTCTCCAAGAGCTTTGGAGAAATTCCACAAGGAGTTTCGTGACGTGTTATTCGCCACAGCGACAGAAAATGAGTTGAGGTTGCCCACATCAGCTACCCAGTGGCCCCTAGGAACTGACCTGATTCCCACTCAGATCAGCTTACCTGCACCACCCTCCTTCAGAGCTCTAATACCGTAATTCACCAGTGTGAGAGAAGATACCACTGGGGCTAGAGAGCATTTCATCCTCTTGAGTTGTAAAGGTTCCACCCAAGAAAATGCAATGACCCACCCAAGAACAAACTCTAACAGGACACAGTTACTTTTTGCCACACCATAAGTCAAAAAGGTACCTTCGAAAGTGGTTGAGGAAACTCGATGATGAGCTGTTCCACCAGATGATCAATAGGTGCATCAGGTTTTTTGAGAGTACTAAGGTGCTGCCAAAGAAAGGCTTTAGGAAATTTGATTCCTTATAATTTGTTCTGGTCTTGTTCTTTAGAATTTAGAGAAGGTTTTGGGATGGAGGAGTATATTTTTTTGCATAAAAAGTTGGATTCACTTATGCCAGTATAATTCTGCTGTGACTTTCTCTGTGTTATCTGAGTGAGATCTCTTGATGCCAAATGAATGATTCTGGATAATGTAAAAATAAAGCTGTACAGTTTAGGCCAAACTTGCCTTTCACATTGTCCAAGAGCCATAATCCCAAGGAAAACACAACCAAAGTAAAAGACAGGAAAGAGCAGAAACTCATCAAATTTTTAATTTCCCTTTCACTGATGCCTTTATGGTAAATGAGTTTTATAAGAAACAAATATCTGGGGAAAAAAAAAAAAAAAGTGAGCCAGCTTCCTGTTGGCCTTGAAGGAGACCTGCTAAACTTCATAATGTATTTCACAGAAACCTATAATCAAACCACCTTGGAGTCCTACACAGTCATTTGGGTTACAGAAACTCCAATTGACTGCAGTTGGGAAGAGGCCAATAAATGTATCCCATTGCCAAGTGGTTGTGGTACCCATAAAGTTTTTCACAAGGGTTTATGATGTGGCCCTCATTGGACACAACCTAACTTCTGGTACCAGAGATAGGTGGTCTGTTCAGTGCAGGATGCAAAGTGACCTTTCACTATGCTGACCTTTTCATCCAGAAAAGGGAAGAGAAAGACAGGACCTTTCTCTGTGGAAGAAGGTCAGGTAAAAGCATGGAACGAGAAGACCAGAATGCCAAGGGAAGCAGAAAAAGACACCAATGCAAAGAGACCCTTATGGAGACGTTTGTCTGCTCTGAGTACCCCCTACCCTACCCAACACCTAGTGGCTGTGATGAGTCTCCTTACCCCTACTATCCTTGAATATGCTCTGGCAGGCCTGCATTTCCTGACTCATGTTTTTTACCATGAGTATTGGAAAGGCAGATGTGTAGTTTGCCTCCTGGGCAGGAGAGCAACTGCCTGCAGAATGCTGTTAGCTGGGAAATTTAACTGCGCAAACTGAAGTGCTGTGAGTGATGATTTTAGAATTGACATGTTCTCCTTTCAACTTATAAACCTATTTTGATATTTATATAGACCCATAAAATGTAGCAGAAAAGTTTTAATATATTTATGTTCATAGGACAGCTACATATATCCTGAAACCAAAGCTGTTATTTTTGTTTTCTTTACTTGTTACCCAGTAATATTTAAATTATTGATCACATCCACTCAGGCTTAGTAAATCTTGCATTCACATGTACCTTTTTAATGACTGAAACAGTGATTTTTTTGAGTCTGTGGATAATAACGTTAATAGGCATACTGTACTGAAGAACTGCTTTAACCCACCTACCAAACAAATGTCTGCCATGATGCTGTCATGGTTACCTTTGATGTGAAATCACCATCTCATTGTAGAGAAAAGGAGGGGCAATGCTGTCTGGAAAGAAGAGTTTAGATGATAATGACATTGATTTCTAAGATGAGGTTCTGCTGTTATCTCTGCTGCTTTGACTTTCCTGAAGCTGTTAAGATTCAGGGCAGAAATGGAAACAAAAGATGTAACTTATAAAGGAGTAAAGAGTATCCCTCATTTAGCTGGCAGAGTAACAAAGAATAAGAGGGAAGGACCCTCAGAGGCTGTGATGCATTTGCTAAGAAAGAGATGGATGGAAGTAGAGTGAGTGGAAAGTTTTGATGAAATTGGAAGGACTGAATAAATGAAGTTCCATTCAGAGTGGGAAGTGTGGTCTTCAACATCACCACGAGTTTGGCTCCAAGTCAAATTAAATAATAGATGTTTTCCTTGACCTTGTGCTACTTTCACAGTGTGTTATGTGATATGTTCAAAATTTAAACTGCCTCTTAATAATACTCCTTACTTTGGTGTTATTATTGGAGTACCACATACAGCCTAATCTTCCAGGCTTCACTTGGACAACACTGTCAGTGTTTTCAGAGCAGGCTTCGCCTAAATGTCCAAAAAAAACTTATGAATACAGTTTCATTTCAGAGCAGTACAGCACATTCTCAATGCTCACCGAAACGGTAGCTGAAATAGGTTGGAAATATCAGAGCAGAAGTGTTTGGACATACATCAACATTGTTTGTTTTCATCAGTCTGGAAATACTACAAGATTGTGTGAATGCAGCAAGAGAAGAGAGTCTGTCCAAAGGAAAAGAACAGAGTTTAGGTTAAGCTGGAAGACATACAAGGATCCCCCTTGGAATGCGCTTGTTCACCTCTGGCCCCTAGAAAACATTCAGTAATGGGCCAACACTACGAAGGACCTGTAATGGTGAGCTCAGAACTCTTTCAGATCAGCATTAATAGGATGTGCCTGTGCTTGTAAGGATGCCTAGTCTGCATTTTTATGCGTGCATAAATAACTTGGCAGACTAAATTAATGCACAAGCCAGGTTAAGACCTTTAGAAAAGAAAAAGATTGTTGCATTATTGGCATTAATATGATTGAAAGGGTGACTGCAGAGATATGATGCCATATGGTGGCAAGCAAGGCCTGTGGTAAGCTTTCTGCTGGGAAACAGGGTGTCACCTTAGGGAAGTGCAGTGGAGAGTGACTAGAGTACCACTCATGAACACCTTCCTCTGGTTTTCTCTATCATGACTGGTAGTACAGGAGTGGAGAATTTAACTATTCTAAACTGCTATAGAGTCTAGAGAATTTATAGACTTTTCCCCTATGACTTCTCCCCTAGGAGAAGAATTCCTGTTGTATCCTGCACAGTACTTTTCCTTTATTTGTACTTTGCCTGTCATCTCCAAGTGTGCATGCCATCTTAACCCCAAAGAAATGTCTTGTTCAGGAAAATGCTGCCTGGAGTGAAGACTTCGGAAGAGCTCTCAAAAATACACTTGGATGTGATTAAGCATTCAAGTTTAAAATGGGTAATGATCAGAGTGTGCACAAAGCACTGGAGGGAAGGACAGAGAATGAGGAGGAAGAAGCAGAGCTCAGTATTGTCAAAAAGCCACAAGACCTTTGAATTATTACACTGAAAATTGAAACTACTCTATCAAAATTGATGGTAGTGGCATGTAAGGTTGTTCTCCGGTGTACCTTATGTCCAAAGTATACACTTTGAAATATGTTTATCTGTAATTCAAACCCAGGAGTCTGAGTGACCTCAAGTTATTTTTTTAAGCAGTTTCTATTTACGTGACTCTATACATGATGACCCTTTGGACACAGAAAGACAGGTCGATGTGCTTTGAAATCAGAATTACCACATACACACAGACACAGACAGAGACACACACACCCCCCTTTCATTCCACCTTCCCCATATGGCATCTCCTGAAAATCTGTCCTTTTTTTAATTTTTAAGAAAGGATAACAGAAATATTGGAAATTTATTGTTAGAAACTAATGCCATAATTTACAGCATTATGCATTTTCTTAAAATACATGTGTGTGCAGTCTCACATGCACATACTGCGTGAACATACTGAGACCACTTCAGAAAAATCATTACAATTCATCTCATATTGTGTCCTCCCCACTACTTGAAGATGAAAGTTTTCAATACTAATGCTGCAAAGTGGGTATTATGTTGATTTATGCTAATCGGTTCTATACATGCTGTCATATTATATTGTTAAGTGATGACATTGGTGAAGTACTGTTGCTTCCAGTGTTAACAGCCCACCCAGGGCTGGTTTGTAAACAGCAAGGGAGCCACCCACCTCCACAGTCTCCATGGTCTGTTAGATACAGCTGGGAGCTGGGGACCTCCACTCATTCCTTTTCATATGCCTTTATTGGCACAGCTAGATATAAGGAGGTTATAAAGGTGTTAAATATGAGGCTTTTCTCAAATGCCTTCCAATTTATTGCTCTTTGGCTACAACAGGGCACATTACGTGGATTTGAGACCTTCCTTTGAACCCACCCTGACCTAGTAGCTGCATAAGTCTGTCCATGTGCCACATGGTAGAATAACTTCCACGTGAATCAAAAATTTATGTGCCTTATGAACAAGACCTTATGTGTGTCCACAAAGAGGATTGTCCAGCCTCTGCTCAGATGGCGAGAAGTATGGATGTGGCTCAAGGCCTCTGCTGTCTGCAGTAGCAGGACTATTTGAAAGGACTGAGGAGAGAGGGGTGAGGAACAGGAAGGGTGATGATTGACTGCTCTTCCTGACTCTGCCTTCCTCCCCCACACACAATGGCAGAGCAGGCTTGTGTGTTCCTGGGTGCCTTGTTTGTTTCCTTTGTCAGTGCTTAGGGGTACAGAGAAAAATACTGGTCTTGAAGCAGCTGTGAAGGATCGCTGTTTATTTGTCTTGTCTATGTGGGGAAAACTCTCAGTTGCAGATGATAGCACTTTGCTGTGTGCTGCACATGTACAGCCACTGAATGTTTCATCTAAGAACTAGGGAATGACTGCTGTTTTCATGTCCACTCTGAAGGAAGTGTTTTAGTGAAGGGGAGTAAGTTGAGTTTCTTTGAATCCCTTTATGTGTGATTTTGTATTTGCTGTGTCCTGTGCTTTATACAGCAAGTTCAACCTGGGACCATCACTGATGACTTTCCCTGTCCAAAGCAGGATATGGAAATGTTTTGTTTGCATTTGGTATTTTCTGTTAAATAGCAGAATATGCAGGACATACTGGCTTCTGGTAAGTGTATAAAAACAGCTGATGTTCAATAATGCAGTAGTAAAACATTGCACTATTTTGATGCAATCACTTAGGTCATGCTATATTGTGGCTAAAATAACATGACCTTCACCTACCTACCTGTTGTAAAACTTCACCTCAAAGGATGCATTCTAGCTGTGCAATTTATCTTTCAAGCAACTCTAGATTTACTAAGCCCAGCCTGAACTCAGTTCTCTGCTTTTGATCAGTATATTAATTTAACTGAAGAGCCTCTGAAACAAAAGGAACATTGATAGAATGGAAGCAGAGGATGGAGAGAACACAGTAATACGAGCCTTTTTTGCAAAAGGAAGTTGCCCTGAAGAAGTAGCAATAGATCAAACACTCTTCATCACCAGGCATGTCTATGGTAATTGAAGTTAACACTGGAACATTCGTCTTATTGACACATCGTTTGTTTAAAAAGTAAACTCGGTTTGACTCATAGACTGTAATGATCAGTTTGTAACATATGGTGGAAAATTTTTTAAAGGCTGGCTTGTGAGGTTTTTTTGCACTATCTGGTATTAGGAGGGGTTGCAAGAGGTTGGGATAAGGAAGAGTTGCAGCTATTGAAGAACAGAAAGGGAAACACTGAGAAGTTCTTGGGAGAGATTGTAAGAGAAATGTTTCCTGGTTTTCCCACTATTTTGTTTCTGAAGCTGGTGTGTAGCAAAAAACTCCTAAAAACATCAGGAATACTTGTGTGCTTCTGTTTTCTGGTGACCACTCTGGGGGCTATGCCCTCCAGTGCATGATTTAATGACATGGGGCAAGCAAGCCCCTTATCTCTGAACATTCTTGCATAGCCCTTCAGGAGGATAGTATATCTCCACACTTCCTGCATGTAGGGTAGAGGCAGACATGCCCTCAAGCAGGGCCATGGGGCTACCTCTGTTTCTCCCTGCAGACATTTCTCTTCTGTACCCTGATTACTCTGATGTGTGGATTTCAGCAGTTCCTCTGAGCTGGGTGGCATCCTGCATCCAGTTTTTGCATTAAATACTGGCTTTCTACATCAAAAGGATGGCAGGAAATGATATTTTAATAATCCTAAATTATCTTGTGGGGAATTGTCTCCACACCTCTTTTTGCCTGGGGCATTTAACACCTCTGGCTATGCCCATGCGTGAGAGTACCAGTGCTTGAATATGTGTGTGTGTGTGTGTGTGTGTGTGTGTTTGTGTAGGAATGAGTGTGCAGAGATTGCCATGCACATTTTCTGGCACAAAAGAGACAGAACAGTTTGTCTTGCCATCACCAAAAAGAGCAGCAGCAGTCCTCCTCTAAGGAAAAGAACACCCTCCTCACCAGTAGCACATTTGTTCTGATTGCTGTTATTGAAGCAGTTTATTAAGTATACAAGAAAGTCCAATGCAACAAATTCAGAGGGAAAGAAAAGTTGTAAAGGCCAACACAACAGCTCTTCTGTGAATCTCTTCATTATGGAGTCATTTGGGTTGGTCACTACTTTAGAGGGAAAATTATATTTTTGTGGAAGGAAAAAAAAAAAGGAGAATAAAGGTTTACAAGAGTCAAAGTGCTCTATCTTTTTTTCCTCCTTTCCCAAGGCTCAATTTTCTGATAATCTCTGTTATTCACTGAATCAAATGGTGTCTGCTGATTGTTTTGATGATAAATTGCCCACAGTGCATGTGGGACTAATTACGAGATGGCACATTTCATTCTGCCACCTGTATAAACTATATTTTAGACAGGCACAATAAGGGAAGTATTCCCAACAACATAACATTTGGAAAAGCTGCAGACCTTCTCCCTGTTCCCTCCCCCACTCTTACTAAGGGAAAAATAAAGAGCTGGGTCTTGAGTTTATGAAATGGGAAAAACCTGAGGGAATAGAAGGATAAGGAAGAAATCAACCTGGAGGATCTACAGGAAAAGAGAAGTGGGGTTCTGGGAGAAGAGAAAGAGAAGGGCAATATGCCCATAGAGAAGGAGAGATCAAAGGGAGTAAAAGACCTGAAAGCAATAAGATTGTTTTGGCACATGAGACAGAGACGATGAGGCTTAGAAAGTTGGCCTGGGGAAGTAGATGCTCAAAAGGTACAGGCAAAGAGCTAAGAAGAAAGAGACAAAATCTGGGTCAGACCCTCCTTGGTGACTGAAAACTGCTTGATATGGTTTGGAAAAGTGAAACAGAGTGACTTCTGACCTTTACTGAATCACTGGCATGGCTAGGACACAAATATTGCAATCACATGAGGCCAAAAGGAAACCACAGATGCTTCTTGGAGGTGAGGTGGTGTACAATTTTGATTAGTATTCTTTTGAAAGAAGAACACTTTTTTTTTTTTTTTTTTTTTTTTTTTTTTTTTTTTTTTTTTTGTGCAAGAGAAAAAGCCTAAATCATTACCCACCATATTATAAGCTGAATTTGGTAATTCTCTCACTTAGAAAAATGGGACAGAATATTCAACTTTTTCGGGTTTTTTGAACAAGAAATCCTTATTTTCTATAGTTGCCTACACATTGTTTTTCTGTCTTTCCCTTAGCTCTCTGCAGATGTCAAGAGAGTGCAAGTGTGCATGAAGGTCTTTGAGAATGAGAGAGAATAAGAGCACAGAATTGTTATTTCATCCTGTGTTTTACACAGTGATGTTGTCATGGTCCCTTACAATAGCGCATAAATAATCTTCCTCCTGTCTTCTCTGCTCCAATACTGGTGCTTGTATCTTCCATCTTGTCCAAAGGTCCAGTGCAATAGCTGACATAGAATAGCACATCACAGCTGCTCATTCATGCATGTATGCATGTATATGTATTTACACATTATCATCACATTGACTGGCTGGAGCCAGTTTTTGGTTATATAGTCTTCAAACACTCTAAGTCCCTTACTGCCATTGTGTTTTGTACATTATGTTACACCCCACAGGGCTATCACTAGGATACCAGTAATATTGTTTTGTGATATGCATATAATCTCCCAGAACAAGTATTTGTGACCTAATATGTGTGTATCACTCTTTCGCTGCCCAATTGCCATTCAAGCACAAAGACATTATTTCAAAGAGAGTTATCTTCATCTGTGTTCTGTGTTTGCTGTTCCTCTTGCAAGAGACTGGTAAAAGTCATAGCAATCTTCTTAAGTCTTTCCTTTTCACCACAAGAGACAGTATTTCCAGTGATGTAGGCTCTTGTCTTTTTCCTGGTGTTCCGAAGAAGAAGAAACCAGACACATTCTAAGTGAGTGGAGTGTCTATCAGAATTTCCAAAAAAACCCTCCTGAATGCACTACCCACCCTTCTTAAACTGATAATGAGATTTTGGGGGATCAAGGCCCCACAGAGTTTATGCACAAATGTGCTGGATAAAAGAAAGAGACACAAGTTAGTACTCCTATCAAAGACTGCTTGAAGAGTGAATGCATCTATGTCACTAGACTCCAGAGAACAGACTCAGGAAAAAGTGTGAGGAGACAGTGCTGGGAATGCAGAATCATGATGAATTGTCTTTGGGTAAAATTCTGCCATGTCTTGTCCTTCAGCAAATACAGGTAAATCTAAACCTGAAACTCAAAGGTGAGAAACAGAGTCTGTCTAAATGTCATTGCCAATGACACTATGCAGAGTTTCTCTTTTGTCATCCAGCCAGCCAGGCAGCCAGCTAGCCAGCCAGACACCTGGTTATACTTTGGAAAATCATAGCCATTTGCAGGGTTTTTTATACTGTAACACGCTGTAATTTTACCTTTAACTTTCCTTGTGCATAAGACTGGTTTATGGACTACCTTTACAGATGAACTATTAGGAATGGCAGGGAAAAAAAACCAAAACAGCAAAAGCAGCAGTTTGGTAGAAAAGTATCAGTGTGAAGTCTCAACAATAAATCATTATTCTATCGTAATAGTGTAATCTTGGATTTGATTTGATGGATTTCCTTTGCCTTCTCATCTGTGTATATGAGACAACTTTGAGTAGAAAACAGTGTATACATCTTGTAGTGGACACCTGTGCAGCAAAAACATTGCCTTCCAAGGAAGGGTTGAGCCTGTTTTTGTGGGAAAAGGAGTCTTCTTGAGCACACAGACAGGAGGCATGGGGAGCTGGGGACCTGGAAATTGGAAAGCAGGAGTAAAAATGAAAGCTGTGGAAGAGTCCTAGCATCTTCTGGGACCTCAAATTTCCTTGAATCTTTTTGATCCCCTAATTGAATTTCCTCTCCAGTGTCTGCATTTGTGTTCCGTCTCTGTATCAAATGAAAACCGTAATGGCATTGAAGTTAAATAAGCCACTTTTTTATTGTTAGAAATAATAAATCTGTTTAAAGATGCATTACCACTTTTCTTGAGGGATAATTTAGACTATGTATCAAAAGGAAAATCAATAGTTTTTTCCTTTACAAATAATTACCTGTTTGACTCCTTTCTACTTTTTCTTTTTTATTTATTTTTTCTTCAAAATATTTCTACTAAATACTAAAGGTATCTTCTGCCTTAATTCTAAACCACTAACACTTGTAACGCAGAAGAAAATCATCCCAGGAAGCCTTAGCAGAGGTGGTTTCAAAGGCCATTCATGCTCTGCAGAAAATAGCAAGCGATTCAGGAGTTGGCATGGGCTCATGTTCACTGTGCTACAGCATGCAGAGGAAGAAACTCAGGTCCTGAAAAAATGAACACAAATGTCATCAGAACAGAACTGGGCTTCTTGCTGGCTGGGAAAGCTTTAATTTTGATCAGGTAAGGTTTCTCAAGGAGATGTAGTTTAGGCTTCTGGGCAAAAAAAGTTTAAGACCATCTGAGGCAGATAAAAAATAAGAGGTGAGAGAATAGGAAACTATTTTAATAACATCATGTTTCCATAATTTTTTCTCAGTATGTATCTATGAGAAAAATGCTTATTCATAATTTTAGTTTGGCAAAATCTGTGCTTCTGTATTCTCTTTCCATTTAAGTGATGAAACAACAACAAGCCCTGAAGTCTCAGGGAAGAACAGTCACCAAATAAAAACATTTTTTCTTGAAAAAGATAATGATTTGAAGAAACATTTAAAAATGTCAAAGCTGAAAGTACCTGAAAACATGAATTAGTCTGTGTGTTCTGTCTTTCCTAGTCTTCTGTTCTTTTGAGTCTAATCTTCATATATTTAGACTTGGACTACCAGTAACTGTAATTTTTTTTTTTGTTTTGTTTTGTTTTGTTTTGTTTTTTTTTTCGATTTTAGATTTGACACAACTCTTGTCTTTTATCAATATCATCAAAGTAGCATGATTATGTGTGGATGTGTTTCAGGTTTGCCCCTTTCTGCAATCTTAATCTGTAGTTGTATTTGAGGTAGCTATATCAAAGCTAGATTTTAAATTAGCTGAAATATTACCACAAGTGGAGTGGCTGCTCACCTTGGACCATATCAGCATGTTTCACCAGGGCAAGCTGGGGCTCTAACTCCAACAGGCTGTGCAATTATTACAGCTAGGCTGGATATGTCAATAGGAATTGCAACCACATGTTCCAGTTACAGAGCAAATGCACTTTAAGGTTGTTTAATATAATTCTTACATATTTGCATCAGAAGCATAGTCAAGACTATTAAAACTGCCCAAGACAGTTTGGATCTGGTTAAATATATTCACTGTTCACTTCACTGAAGCTCAAAGACAAACTCATCTGTCAATGATACAGGTTTACCCTTCTGAAACTCCATAGGATTTCTCTCAGAGATTTTGTGAGCAGGGGAACATGACCACCCCAATTTTCTGGGGAAGCTTTCTTTTTGTATGCTTCATTTGTGAAAAAAACATGAGGTTTTTGAGCCTTGGACTCACTGACACTTTCTGTAGCTCCTGGATGCTCATGTTTTAGCTGAAGTACGGTGGCATTCATCTCATCTGGTAGAGGCTCAGTTCTCCAAAGGAGATAAAAAGAAGCAAAGTTTTAAGACTCAGCATCCTGCATCTCCTGATTGTCTGTTTAGGCTGATATTTAGTTCTAATGAAGGATAAATAGTTGGCAGAGGCACATTCCTCTCATTTTCATAGGGAAAGGGGTGTGGGACTAGGGAGCTAAAAAAGTGTTAATGAAAATACACACACTTAGAGAAGACAACATTTATTTGAACATTCTTGTTCCTTCTTCACTCTCTGGAAAGTATTTGAAGTGATAACAGAGAGACAACTAAAAGTGGATGGTGAGTAGTAGGCAGAAGTTGTTACATGCCAAAAAAGGCATTTCGTGATGGAGAACTACTGAGGGATTATAAGAGTCTCTTGAATGTGCACATTAATAACACCTTAAACAAGTGCCAAACTAAAACTGCTGAAAAGGGATAGAAAAGTATTCATTCATCTCCTATTAAGATAGTGTTAAATTCTGCTCTTCAAAAATAGATCATAGTGTATGTAAACTTTCTTAGGAACAAACAGAAGGCAAATCCACCCTTTCGAGGCTGGATATATTTTTATCTCAAAGTAACAGTAATTTCTTCTACTGCTTTTATTTTTTTCCATTAAAGTAAAAAATGTAGCTAGCAGCAGAAGTAGTTGTAGTGCCAGTTCTGCAAAGCATTTAAAAATGTGCTGAAGTGCTTCCCTATGCAACAAAGCCCATAGCACATGCTTTATCTTAAACGTGCTCAAGTCCCATTGAAAGCATCAATGTTTAAACACATGTCTAAGTACTTTGCTGTACCAGAGCTCTGGGCACAATTCGTTGTCCTTTGAAGCCAATGGGAATCTTTCCAGTCCTTTCAATAGGTATCCCATCAAGCAGTAAATCTCAAATGTTAAATAATCAAACCAGAAAATAAAAAGAAATCTGTTAAAGGTAGTTGCTGACTACATTCAAATAACAAATAAATACTAAAAAATAGCAGGATGTGGTCACAGTTTTTCCAGAAGCAGACGCAAAGAGAGATGAGATTCACTCAGTAAATTCTTTGTTCAGTTATACATTAAGCATGTTCATTCTGCTAAGATATAAACCTGTATTTACATAATTTTTTGATGTTTCAGTTCACTGTGGCCCTCATTCAGCAAATTACTTAAACGGGTGCTTTCCTTTCTACATCTCTAAGTTCAAAAGTCAAAGTGGATCCACATGTATTTGTGGCCTGTCAATGAAATGGAGCCTAGAAGATTGCTTTGCTGAATGTCAGATCACAAAAACCTTCCTCCACAAAGAAACTACTATCCAGAGAAGGATTCAGTATACAATAATTTTACAACCCGTATCTTCTCAGTCTGACATTACAAAAAACATTTTGTAAAAATTGAAAAAGTGATAAAAAGCAAACAAAAGGAAGGCAAGTAAACCTGAGAATAATACTCATTTGACAATGGTTTAACTTTTTAGGCTGAGAACAGGTTCATGGTAACAAAGCTAATTTACTCATTACAGGATTCTTGGAAATGATACAGCTACTCCATCAAAGGCAAGAGACCAGATAGAGACCACCAGTTTATTGTACTGGTTGGCAACAAATATAATACAGAAGGTCAGATTGAAGCAAATTTTCCAAGCTGGATGAAAACAAAGCTCAAAGTTTTCCCGTTAGATACATATTTCTCAACTGAAATATGATTTGTTTTTATTGCTACATAGAAAGTGTTAATATGGCAGAAAATTTGTGTCTTAGTAATTCCTTTTTTGTTGTATATCTATATCACATTAGAAGCCTACATGATATCTTTATAAAATAAATTGACATGTTGCATTACCCTTCAGTACGACAATTTTACATTCTTGACACAGAAGGCATGACAATGTTCTGCTTAAATGCTGCAAGGCTGAAGCAAAGAGAGGCATGCTGATGTCTGCTTTGTCCTTGGTATTGCATCACCTTTGCCACTTGGGCTGGGTAAACCTAAGCACTGTTCTCCTACCTTTTGCAGACACCTCTCCTTCTTCCACAGGGAAGGGACACAAATTTCTCAGGTGGCTTGGCCATGGTGGCAGAACAACCCTCTCAGTGCATGGGAGGCAAAATTGACTCATGACATTTGGACATCTCCAGGCTTCTGACCACTTAGTGACTAGCTGGGATACTTACCTTAGCTAGAATATTGATTGCACATTATAAGCAAATTATGGATGAAATCCACAGTGCACTGATTCATTCTTTGAGTATCAGAAGTGTTTCCTACCTTTAAAGACAGTTACAAAAGCATTCCCTCCCACACACCAGGTTTGAGCCCAGAACATTTCCCTTTGACATTTCATGGCTTTTCTCCCTTGCGTCCTCCAGCTTTAAGATTTACTGAGTGTACCCAGGAAAGGGATTGTCTTACATGAGGATGAGGCTTTGGACACCTCACTGCATTTGTTGTGTTTGTGGTGCTCTTGGCCTGAGGCTGGCCAGGCCAGTGCATTTCTTAAGTGCTGGATGATGCTTCAGCTTCTTTTGTCTGTAAAATGGGAATGGAGATGTGTAATGTGTGGAAAGCTGATGATGCATGAAACACTACAAAAATGAAGCGCAACATAAAGGCCAAGTCATTTTATAATTGTTTTCTGACTAAAACTGAATTAGATTCTCGGTATCAGAGCATTGAATGATACACTCACATAGATTATAATGTGGACATGATAACATAGTCAGGTGTTGGTAAAAGCAAACCGATATTCCTAATCAGTCAACTTTATTAACCTCATAGAAGAGAACACAGCAAGTAGATATTGCCTTTCCTTTGTATTTTGCTAGCAACCTGCTATTGTCGTCATAACATATTATGAGTAAAACTGCACTGCAGATAAAACATCTGTTTTGAATAAGCAGGTGTATGGCAATTTCAGAACCAAACCCCAAATCCTAATTAAAGGTTGCTATTCCCATTTAACAAAAAGTGTTACTGAAAGTTAACCGCAGTATAACAGTAGCATATGGATGCACACTGTCTTCCCAGTATCACCTAATAAGCAAGTGTATCCACAGCTTGCACAAGTTCTCCAATGGTTTATATTTTTCCATTTTTTAGTGATGTATTTTAACATAAACAACATCACATTTTTAACAATTAGAGAGAGGGTGTTCAACACTTCTATCTTAAAAAATGGTATTTTTAAGACAAATGGTGACCATTTCATTGCTAACAGTGGCATTTCCCATTTACACCATGTTAACTCTTCTTTGAATTAATGACTCTGCTGCTGATCCTAGCTCTATTAACAGCTGTTCTAAGATCAATGGAGGATTCTGCTACTGCTATAAAACATTTGATTTCACTTGTCCAACTTAAAAGGTGGAGAGTGCTCTGCTCTGTTTGGACCTCTTAGTAATTAAATCCATTTTGGAAGGGTTACTGGCTGTTTTAGATAGGTGATTAATAATGCTGTTTCTTAAAAAGTAATTAGGAAAACTAGTCAAGTCAAGTCCTTTCCTTCAGATGTCATCTGGATCTAGAAGGTTATGAAAATGTAGACACAACCTGAAAAGCATAGGTCATAAAGCAGGAGTCTTTTAGTGCTTTTGAAGGAGAGGGAAACTTGAGACCTGGGCTAAAATCGTCTTGCATCAACCCTTTAGATCATCTTCACTACAAAGTCTGTGAGACCTTGGAAATAAAGCAGTTGAATAGAGGGCTGAAAAGACCATGAAAGTGGTTAAATCTGTTTCTATCATAGACAGTAAATCCAGAAGTTGTAAATTATCCTACCTCTACTTCGATAACAACTTGAGATATTTTGTACAGAGGGCCCAAATGCACAAAAACTGCTATGTGCTACTGGAAAAGAGGAAGAGAATGAGAGAGAAGATAATGGTAAATTAACTGGTTTTACTATAGCCAGATAACATTAAAATTCAAACCTATCCCTGGTGCTTTTAGAGGAATGCAAAACTTAGTAAACATAAAATAAGGAAACCAAGCTTTGAATCAATACCCAGAAAAAGCTACTTCTCAGCCCCTAAAAATGATGCAGTGGAAGATGTACATTGTGTAAACATTAAGTGTGATACAAGTACCTCGTGAAACACTTCTGTCCTCTCATACAGTTCATCCAGCTCCACCTTCGAACTTGATCATTCCTCCCACATTCTCATGTACACATTTGGACTACTGGTTTAAAACTTTGTTGCTTTCATGGTTAATGCTTATTTTTGCTTGCATGTTAACACTACTGATGATAAACTTAGACTCTAAAATATCTTGAATGTTTAAAGGAATAAAAAAAATATTCAGTCAGTCTTCTCTTATAATCTTCTAACTCTCAGCTATTCTAGCAGCCCGCGGGAGAAACAGTCTGAAAAGAGTTGCGTATTTATGAGTAGGATTTAAAGGCGCAGTGCCCCACAGATAAATTAAATGCATTTTATCAAATTCCAGTAGGTACGATATTGAGCTTATTGCTTAAGAGTTCCTACATCTGTCTTGCTTGGAGTAAAGACTCCTTTTTGTGTATGAGACATGAAGACATACCATTCTAATCCTTCCTTAATACAATGTGTTTGAGGTGTGATTCTTGTTGTGCTCAGTGCTGTACAAATGCCAAAGACAAATCTTGTCTTTCTTTAAACTTCTCACAAACCATCATAATTTCTTTAAAAGTTAAGCATCATTTTTTTTTTTTTTTTTTTTTTGCTTCAAGGAACAGAAAACATGTATATTCAATGCAGGGGGAATTATAGTTTGAAATGTCAGGACTGATGGAATAAGGGAAAAGGATAAATGTTCTTGTTAACTACTTTACCATGTTCAAGTGAACAAAGTAGAATGGAAATTACTTATCCAAAGTAATGTAGAGTGTGCCAGATTTTATGGCAAGACATAAGATTCATGGCTGTTATAACGTTATTCTTTTTTATTGTGCTGGATGCCAAGCAAATGAAGGACATGGGACATTTTTTGGTTCTTTACTTATAGGTGATTCAGTTGAAAATATAAATCCACCTTTTATTTTTTGATTTTTTTTTCCTTTTTTTTAAATAGTCATTGGACTGACTTTAGAAAAATTATTGTTCAAGATCAAAAAGTGGTGGTAATGCTCAGTGTTATTAGCAAACACTAAGCAGAGCTTCAAGCTATGTAACATTTTTTTTTAAAAAAAAAACCATTGTGGTAGGCTTAACAGCTTGCTGCTTTTTAAGCCTTTGGGGAGCACCTGGCTCACATTTGCAAGCTTTTCTTCATGTTCAGGAGGGTGTGAAACTTACACTCCAGAGGCAAAAGCTGAGATTTGTTTACTCCTGGTGGGGTCCTTTCTATAGCAAGAATATATATACATATACATATACATATACATATACATATACATATACATATACATATACATATACTATATAAATATATAATATATTATATATAATTTTATATAATATATATATATATATATATATATATATATTATATATATATATATATGCTTATAGTATTTTCACTCTTTTAGTTATAAATTATGCCAGCAGAGGAATTTTCAAACTTTTGAGATTCTCCATGAATCAAATATGGAGATGGCTTTCACAGGCCATGAACTCCAGAAAGTTTATCCTTCACTTTTTACTACAAAGAGGTCAATTCTGCAAAGGCAGGAGGAAACAGAACTGAGTGCATCTGTTGATGATCACCAAAGAGAAATCAGCAAATTTTTTTCAAGGCAAATTTTCAGTCATGTTGAATTTTGTCCTATAGCCTATTTGTATTTCTATCATAATTTAGCACTGCTAGAAATCTCAGCCATGCTGAAGACTGCTATTGTTATAATACATAAACAGTATGGGTTATTTTAATGGACATATTGCCTTAAACTGAATTTTCACCATCTGTTCTGCCCTAATTTTGAATGCAAAAGAACATATTTCACAATTACATCTGTAAGTAATGATATAAGTAATTTAAATGCATGTATATGTTCACACAATGCAGCAGACAGCTGGGATATTTTTTTCTTTCAGGCACAAATCAAGGGAAGAAATCTACTAACTCCTCAAAGAGCACTTCCCCCCTTCCCTTTTTGTTCCCCGTTTAGTGAAGCTGTTCTATTGCAGGCATAGTTTTTCCAGAAGCCAATTTTGCTGCACCTAGGAGTTAAAAGCTTGCTCAGTAAACTAATGCGCAAACTCATTTTTACAATGCTTCCCCTGTCTTCACCCAAATCCCCTCTTGCTTGAATGACAGTTTGGCAGATGCAAGGCATTAAATCAATCAGTTTCAATAGATGTTCAGGAGGAGACAGGTCAGGCTGTGTGGGCCAGTCTGTCTCTGCTTCTGGCTTTGCTTTCATGCCATCCTTTCACACAGGCTTCGGCAAAAGTATCCTTCTACAGGTGAATTTTGAGCTGCCTGGGATGCAATCTGCCTGGCCACAGAGCAGGATTCACTAGAGCAGAAATAGAGCACAAACTTATCAGAATATAACCACAGCTATGTGGAAGGCTGCTATGAGAAAATAAAGTAAGGAGACTATTTTGGCTCCTATATGCAAAATGTCCATTTTCAGAGAAGACCTTTGACTAGAATTTCATTCCTCTGCTAGTGTTTGTAGGGTCATGAGATGTCAGTTTAATCACTCAAGTCGTGCTATATAGTATTGACTGAATTCCTTGATACTTTGCAAAGAGATCTATTAAATGAGAATTTGAGGTGTGTAAATAAAATTACTTCTTGAGAGTGCTCTTTAGATAAAAGCTGATTTAACAGATTTTATTCAAAGGAAATCATGAAATCTGTAAAAGTTGAATGGGTTTTGCAGGGTATCCTTCATATATGTCATATGCGTTTAGTTACCTGTATGGACCTGCTGACAGTTGCATGTCACGTCTGCTAGCAAAATGAACTGGGATACCAGAACTCACTCTAGCAGGAAGAGAAGAGGAGGCAATTGTAAATTTCTAGAACAAAATTTTAGCTGGGAGTTTATTCCTATTGTTTAGTGCAAATTGCTACTGGGGATTAGAGAGGCTTTTATTTCCTGTATTATCACTGCCTTTTTATGTGGCTGTACATTTACTACTGCTAGCTTTTTGCCATCTATGAAATAGATAACAGCAGTGAATTTGCATGGGCCTTATATTGTAGTTTGATAGTATTCTCTACAATGGTGCCCTTCGGACCATACTGCATTTCTTACTTTTTAAGTGGTAACATCTTTTTTATTGTAAGGAGGTCATAGCCAGAAACAATGAAATGCTGATTTACAATGACTGTCCCTAAAAGCTTACAGAGTTGAGGATGATGGAGGAAAATTATCAGTGAATATTTAGGTAAGGTGAGTGGAATCATGCATTAGGAAAATTGGAACTGTATTGTAGATATTAGACATTCAGATTTTCTTATAGTATCTTGAAATTTATATCATTTTAGCAACTGGCTCTTTTCTCCATAGGGGTTGGGTGATTAAGTGTGTAACCACATATAAGATGTAGTCGGATACTATCTGTCTGGCTATTGATATGCCAAGGAATGAAGAAGTGCTGGGGCCAGCCTCTGATATGGGTTGTGTTTGGTGCCACAGCCCAGTCAGTCCACAGGCAATGGAAAGATTATACCCATCTCTATCTCTCCATGGGCTTCATGTGATTGAGGCACATCTCTAGATGTCAGCAGGGTTGGGGTGGGTAACATCAATACAGAAAGGGAAGCTCACCTGAACTGAAGTGAGGATGATAGAAACTGATTTTTCAAAATGATTCAACAGACAGAACTCCAGTTTATTGGTGGATCTATCACAGTGTAAAGGACTTTTACAAAATCTTGCTACAGAGGCAAGAGAAGAGACTGTTTTCTCTAAAACCTGAAAATAGGATCTTAAACACCTGAAACCCATGAAGATGTTAAGGCTGGAATGAAAAACTTAACTAAAATCATGAATGCCAAGGAGTTGTCTCCTACTTGTAACACCAGATGATTTTTCTATGCAGGGCATTTACTCTAACAGAGAAAATCCATAGCTTGTAGTTTCTAAACAATTAAGACAGTCTGTTTCAAAGAGCTGATGAATTAGTTTTCCTGGGGGAGGAGAACAGCTGCACTCCTCACAGAACACCTTTCTGGCTTATTTCTCGTAACTTTTTAGATCTGCATATATGAACAAATTTTCAAAGCGGATCTTTTCAGAAGCAAGTGGTAAAATGAGAGCATCCTTTGGGAACAAGTAGGAGTGAAAAAATAACAGCCAAATTAATTAATAAGAAAATAAAAAAATCTGATTAAAAGAAAAAAGGAAAGGAAAAATAAATAAATTAGAAAACTGCTAGATAAAGAGGATGTGGTACAGAAGATTCTCTTCCATACACAACTTTAGTGCTGGCTTGGAATACAGAGTCAAAGCCATAAGAATCAAACACAATTGCATAAGTTTGCTAATTAAACAGGCACTGCAAACACCTAATATGAACAAGTGCAAAAGCTAAGCAAGACAATGAGGGAAGATAACCTCTTAAAATAGGAGGGTGCTTTAACAGGAGTTGGCTATCTGAACATTTTCATACTCTTGGAGAAAAGGGGAGATTCCAAACGGAAGTAATTAAACAAACTGTGTCCTGAGCTCACTCATTAAAATGGAACATTTAAAAATTCTGATTCAAATATTTCTGATGTTCTGACATAGAAATGCAACCTTGATATGGAACTGTGGTTCAGGTCCTTGTTCAGTGAAATCCTCATTCCCCAGCTTTATCACAGACTTTGATGTCTTTTATTATTCTTAAGCATATAACCTCTAAACAGAGAGATATGTTGAAGGAGCAGGAGGAGGAGATTTTGTTTAAAAAATAGACAACTGGGAATATAAAAGAATAAAACCCAGACTATTTTTTTAATTAATTATCTGTAGAAGGAAACCTCTATGGCAGATATGCCAGCCAACTCTCTCATCATCAGTTTCAAGACTTCAATCAGTGGATGACTCACAGTTAGTGAAAGAAAAATTGTTCCAGCTACACAAGGAGAGCATAAATATTATGTTTCACTTGGTATCATAATTAACTGCATGCTTCAGATATTTCTTTCATGTCTGCTTTCACAATAGGTAATATAATTTACCATTAATAGGATTAAAATATCTTAAAAAAAAGTAAATACTTTATTGGTTTAAGAATGCTTTCTGTTTGTTTTGTGCACATACATATTTGGCTACAGGCACAGTATTTATACCTCAGTGTAGAAAATAATGAAAAAAAGAAGATAATAAGTATAGTCCAGAAGCAAATGCATTTTTCTGTCTTATTTTCCTTAATAATAAAAAGTAATTTTCTCTGAATTCCTGAAAATGAATCCTGAAGTCCCAAATTATGTACCTTTTAAAAATAAATCATGCTAAGGAAAAAACCTAAAAAATATTGCGATGTCAAGACACATATGTTTGCTTTGGGGATTTAAAATAGTAATGCTGAAACTCCCAAATTCAGAAGTACCCTTTTGGTATAGCTTTCTAAATTGAGAGTTGAGAAAAACCGCCTAGTCTTCAAGGACAAGAAATTCTGTAGTATGGAGTATCACTTAGTTCCCATTATAACATCCAAACATAGGTACACACCAAGAAAACTGAATTGCAGATCAACAAAGAAAAAGATGAAAGGGTGAAAACAATATTAAAATTATTAAAATTATTATTAGAAGCATAGCTTTAGATTTCAAAACCCAACTAATAAACACATAGAAGTCCATCACTTAAATATTATTGATTTCCAGTTCGAAAGTATTTGCCTGCTATATTTATTATTTTTGTTTGATTTATCCTCTCATTTTACCATAAATTTAACTAGTTTTTATTTTTGTTGTTACAAGTGGAATTACTCTGACATCATAGCAAGCCAAAAGAAAAAAATAAAACAACATATCGTAAATATCAGTAGCCTATATAATATATTGTTTCCTTTATAGATAAAGGGAATCTTTTTTACATGAGTGGCATCATTGCATCTGCTGTTTGGTTTCTTTAGAACCTGTTTGGAAGAGATTTTGTCTCCCTGTTCACTGCAGCAAACAGAATTTGGCATAAACATTTGAATGTACTCACTTAACTGCTGATCCATCTATTGAAGTTTCATTAGGGAGCCATGTGCATTTGCAAAGGATGAATGGTTTCATTAGCACTGAGACTAATAAACTTATAAAAGTTAATAATGTGAATATGTTTGATTTGGAATTATGCACATAGACATTAAGAATCACAAAAAGGCAGGCTTAAAAATGCCCAGTTTTTTTCTAGACTTACACAGATGGGGTATTTTTTTACTTTTCTAAGACCTTTTAACCAAAAACACACACTGATTTCTTTCACATGTGCTCTTATGATGTTACCAACAGGTTCTAGTATTACACTAGGATTTCAATCTAAACGTACAAATTTTATTCCCTCTAAATATTATTTCCAACATGGTTGCCATAGGTTTTTTGATTCCTAATTACAGCAATATTTTTTATTAATAGGTTAAGTGCATCAAAATTGTGTTACAGTCAAAATCATATCCATTTCGAAGTGTCTGTAAAGGCATGGAGGTCATATGTAACATTTATCTATTCCTTTTCCTTGAAGACTCTCAGAAAACTTTCTGCTATAAGATAGCTTCTGTGTCCAAACACCCCAACTTAGCACAACAGGGATCTTGCATTCAACCCTGGACTAGTTTGGTTGTGAGCATCTAAAAGACCTAGAATACTTTGGTGCCATTTCTCTTCATCATCATCATCATCATAATCATCATCATCATAGTCATAAGAAGTAGAAATAAATGTGTTTAGTTTTTCTCCCTCCCCAGCTTGTTTTTCTGAAGCCAGTGTTACCTGATCACCTGAATACACTGTCTGCATTCTGATTTCCATCTCTGAATATTCATGATGAGGTCCAAGTAATCAGGTCTCATCCTAGGAGCCTGACTCGGCAGCTGATCCCTAATGGTTACCTCCCAAACTTGTAGATGTGTACTATTCTGTTTGTTTTAAAGGTGGAAAACTAATTCAGTTATTGAAGTTACTCAATTACAGGGTAAAAGTAATGAAATATTCTTCATAAAGCTTTATATTTAGAGCTGGCAGCAGTACAATGGTACAAAGAATACCAACTCTGAGTGTACTGTGAAGAGGCTACATCTTTTTATCCATCTCCAGAAAGTTTCTCCAGCTGAAACAGACACAATAAGAAGGACCCTTCCCAGTCTGGCCAGCATGTTTTTCCCCAGATAAACAACTCAAAGTCACGAGTCAGTCTAACTGCCTACACACCTTCTTGCTTCTTGGGCAGACCATCAGTAACTGCACTACATCTGATAGAGGTATCTGCCCCCTCTAACAGGGAACTGGGGTGAGACCACATCAGGTTCTTTCACAGATGGCACCAGGGGGTTTGGGGAGGAATAAATGCCAGGCACATGTGTATGTCCATCTCTGAATTGAAGATGTACAGTTAAAGACTCTCCATTGCCAGTAACTGGAGTCACCATCTATTTCCTTTCATCACTTTCTTTCTGTTAGAAAGACAACTCATCTCTGACAAATCTATCAGGCTCCATTCTTAGACTTAACTAATAGCAGGGCTACAGCTGCAGGAATTATAAATACATCTGGCTTTGTGCTGCCTGGTACAACACTGTATCTATTATTATGATCTGACATGCATCCTAACATCTCCTTCAGGTGCTGGCACATCATTTACAATAATCTCAGGTAACTGATGTTGTGACACCTCTCCTGCATGTGTGCTAGGTTCCTGTTAAACGACCATGAAGTGAGCTACTAAAGGGAAACATCATCAGAAAAAAGCAAGACCAAATTCAGACCTTCTGTAGGTGGGTGCAACTCCACAGACATGACACATTGCAGCTTGCAGGACAAGATGGAGATTTGACCTGTAGTGCTATGTGTTCTTTTCATATATAATTTTTACCAGCTAGAGGAAAACCAATACTCTCATATTGCTGCAATTAATAGAAAGTATGCTGGGTAGAATGACTGTTGCTTAAACTAACTCTTTATTAGTTGCCATCAAGCAGTGGTGATGGAGGATATTGTCTGAAAAGACTACAGTGAGAAAGTCTACAGTGAGGGGTTTGAAAATAAAGCCATAAAGTTACAAATTGAACTTTCACTTCAGACTGAACAGTATGTAAAATTTTCCATTAAAACTAAAACCAGGAAAAATTTATTGTATTCATTCTCTGACTTGACCCTCAGCTACAGGCTTTGTTTCAGATATAAAAGGCTTAATTTAGTCTAAACTGGAAAAGGAATTTGGCTGATTTTTTTTTTTTTTTAAGGCCTTGAAAGTTTAAAGCTATATGAAAAATCTAAGAACCAACAGATCTAAGATAAATTCCCTCCTCTGCCTGAAAGCAATCCCCCAGCTCCAGCCTCCACTTGGGTATGTACACTCCCACACTGTCCGCTTGACACTGTCCCACTTCATACAAATAAAGAGACCAGTGAGTCTCATTTTAAAAATAAACAATTTTTTGGCACACGAGCTCTTTCTTCAAGACCTGAAGAAGGCCATGCGTGTCAGAAAGCATCTGTGATTTTTTCCGTCCTGTCACCTGTGGGATATCCTTTTGGCAGCTGAGGGAAGAGGCAGATCCCCCATGTCTCCCACAGCAGGGGAGTGCTCTGTCTGGCAGGGGCTTCTGGGTGAAGGACATGGGAGTATCCCCAGCTCTGAATTCACTGCTGCTTGCTTTGCAGCTCTAAATCAATCCTCTTCTCCCCTGAGGGAAGAAGGAATAGACCTCCAGACCTAACTAATTGGGCAGTGCGAGTTAAACTTGCCATGTTGCATATAGGAATAGGAAAAGTACTTCTTTCTAAGAATTTTCTACTCACACAAAATAGTAATTGTTTAATGACAACAACAATAATAATGACAACTACAATAGTAATAACAGCAACAGCAACAATAATCCTCCACAGTCCCTAGGGATAACTACAACCTCTGAGGGCTACCTTTCAGAGAAAGCTGTGTTCACAGCTGCTGGTGAGGCTACTTAAGTATAAATGATACAAACTCACAAGCATGGTTAGAAATTCGAGACAGCTTCTGAAAGCTTGCCCCAGCTTCCCCTGGATCCCTTTAGAAACAGTACTTGTGATTTTTTTTGGCAAAAAAGGCAGCAGTGTGAAGCAGCATGTGGTGCTGCAGGCAAGGTAAAGTAATGAAGGCCAAGGAAATGCACTACCTGTCCAGCTTCACATGGGTGTCATGGATACTGGCAAGGGGTTTGAATGGTGGCTTGGTAGAGGAAACTTTTAAATGTAGAAATTTGTTGTGGTTTTAGTATCCAAAGTTACAAATCCACATCTGGAAAGACCTCTTTGAACAGATTCACAAATTCTTTGTATCGATAAACCTTACATTTTTCAGGGCTCACAAGCCAGTAGAATTAAGGTAGATGTTCCCAGTGACTGGTTACAAAATCTCCATCTCTGTCTAAAATCAGCTTCTCTGTCAAATTACATATCCCTTGTCCAAGGTCAAATATCTAGCTCTCCATAAAGCAGTTGTAAATTTATTTCTAATTTAGTAAACTTAGTAAACTGTATTTTTTCCTTTAACATGTTCTCAGAAATCTGTGAAAAAAATTAGGTGACATATTAGAGACAACTGCCTCCCAACAAAATTCTCCCCTAGAAAGGCAGTCGATACTGCTCACTCCAGAATAGTTAAAACCAGGGCAAAATTCTAAGCAGTAAAGCTGGAGTTTTATAATGAGAAGTACTGTGCAAATTTTGCTGTAGGCAACCTTTTCAGATCTATCAATAGTACAGTTGAATACAAATTGACAGACAAAACTTTCAGGATGGCCTTATTAACAAGTGAATTAGACTAAGTGAAGTCAATACCAAAAAAGCTCTCCTTTAACATGTTTTTCAAAACACCTTTTTTTTTGTTTACCATCCTCCAAATTCGACATGCTACCACTTTTGTATACCTCAGAAAACTTTAGACAGATTTATACCACATCGCATGTGAACTGTGAGAAAAGGTGCTATCAGTGATTATGGGCAAAATCCTGCCCATACTTGTGGGCTTGATTCCTGTTGGATTTAGTGAAGTTGCATGTGCATAAATGAGAGCAGGGTCTAGTCCTTAATCTGATGACATTTTTTCTGTAAAGCACGGCAGGTTAATCATAAAATGGCATCTCTTCATTTCTGTGTGCTTTTTTTTTTTTTTTTTTTTTGAAAGAAATAACTGCTATGTCTTTGGATCAGGTGTTAATTATTCCCAGTAAGGTTTGGTAGGTAACTAGTGATGCAGATATCAAACCACCCACTCTCTTTGTAGATGAAGGGAAAGTATCAGGAGGATTTCTGCTGAAGTATTCATCACATCTCAAGTCTCAAATTGTCCAAACCATTCAATTATAACACTTCACTCAATGCATGTCAGCATGTCTGGCACTGTGTTTCAAGAACGAGTTAAGCTGGATTTCTCAAAGAGGCAGACGTTGGCTTGTCCCTTGAGGGACAAAGAAATAGAGTCTATTGGCTCAAAGTTGAGACTGGTTCCCGGATCAGTACACGGGAACTCTGGGAACTCTTACAGCTTTCTAACTTTGTAGCCTCCAGACTCAGTTCACACATGCATATGTAAAAGGCTGAGATTTCCTGTGGTATCAGCACAAGCATCCTATTTGCCACCGAAGAAAAAGGTAAAACACTGACCTGATGATGACACAATAAACAAGTCTGGGGATGTGGGTCCTATCAGTGCAGATCTAAGCCTATCCTTACCATCTCTTTAACAGTAAATGGAAACAATGCCCAAAGGAGGAGAGGAAATCCTTTGAGTCCTTCAAGGGTTATATGAGATTTTGTTGTTAACTGCAGAGATACAATACATCACTGTCAGGAAGTGGTGACCCTGCATTATGGTCACTGATGATAAAAACAGCTTTCAGAGGGAGATGATGGACACCATGTCTATTCTGTGATGGAAAAAAAAAAGGTGGCCGGAGAACTTCTAAGTGAATGGGGACATCATGCAAGCAGGTACCTCCTTAAGCTCCTTGTGTTTGCTTTCTTTGCTTGGCCTGGGCTGTACATGTTCCCAGAGCAATGAAAAGGCAGCTCACAGGGTTTTTCGTGTTAATGTTCAATTTGATGTATCAATATGGTTCTGCTTGCACAGGCTATAATGAGCTCAAGATCATAAAGCTCTTATCAGCAACTCTGTTTAACTTTAAATGTAGCTCAGATGATTCAGGCTCCTCTTTATGCTCGCTTCAGTCAGTTTTGACCTGAAGCTGTGGAATGACATTGGTAAAAATTTGCAAGGTCAGTAAATATAATTCAGGAGAATACTTCCAACCCCATCAGCCAACTTTAGCCAAATTTATCAGAGTCTGTCTTTGTGAGCTCCATCCACAGTGTTGTCATGTTTGTGTCATCTTCTCTATTTTTAGCAGCAATCCTAATTGCAGAATTATTTTGTTTATGAAAAATAAAAGGAAAAAAATTGTTTTCAGAAAGCCTTGTGTCTGTAGACAAGTCAGGTAGTGTGCAAGGAGGTAGTGCTAACATAGGGCTGTTTCCTTTGGCCGCCTTACTAGACTAGTCCATAAAAATGAAGGCTGGGCATTTCAAGAAAGTGCTCATGGTGCACAGAATCAGAGGGAGGTACCTGTGTGAATTCTGAAACAACAAAGCACATTTGCATCTGGCCTCTGGTGTGACCAGAGGAGTTCAAATCTGCCTGCCCTGGCTGCAGACATGAGTCCTAAGTCATTTAGGAGCATCTATCCCATTAAGAGAAATTCCCACCCAATCAGCTCAACTACCTTAAAATCTGTTCACAGACTGTATAGAATCAGTTGCTAGCCTGACCTAGTTGTCAAAATGGTGTCTCACGCTAAGGCTGTGTTTGTTACCACACATTTGTGCTCCTGGGGAATTCAGGATACCTGCTTCACAAGCATGACCAGCTAAAATGGTATGTTTTTAATTAGAAGAAAAAAATAACAAGACAACAGACATCTGAGGGCAGCTTTGTTGAAAGCTAAATTGATGATGAAAAGCTTTCACTCTTTGAAACCATTCAATAGCCAGGTGTTTTCTAGTGGTTCTTCAGTGCATTTCACTGCTGCATGTCAGTATTACTTAGCACTATCACATTTACATCAAGTCAAATGCTGTAACGCGGAGAGTATCACCATAAGGAATGAAATGTGTCAGCCTGCATACAGGGATTCTTGGGAAATATGTGCCTTTCAACAATCCTGCGGCTTTTATACAAATTCTTCTCACATGTTTGCTACCCTAAAATTCACAGGTAATTGCAATGGGATGAATAATCCACATTAATCAGGTAAGCAGGTATTTGAGATCCAGCACATCTCCTATCAGACAATGCACACGAAAATACAGTAATTGAAGCTGCTGAGAGAATTCCCCACTGACAATGTCTATGTAAATCCACTGTAAAGAATAATTCTACGATTATGTAAAATTTGAACAAGTCCTTTTATCTTTAAAAGAATGCTGCACCTTACTTCACTTAGCACACCAGTCTGGAGGCCCACAGAGTAAGAAGCGAATTGTCACGGGGTGCAATCCTGTGGGATTCACAGAGCCAAAGCCAGTGCTGGTGTAACATCGGTGACTATTCTTTAGTCCGGTTGTCATCTTCCTGCAGAAAACTCCTCTGAATTAATGTAGCATATCCATACTGGGCTTCACAGCACCCTAAAGCTCTTTGTCTCCCTCTACCCCTCTGTCACCCCACATCTAATTATTTCTTCCTGTAATATTTTTTTTATAGCTTTATTGTAGCAGCTTTCTGCTTGTATTTTGGTTATTTTTATGGTTGGATTCTCACATTGTCTCAGCCTAGCTCAGGTCTTACATGACATGGAAGGGTCAGTATGATGTAACCCTATTCTAGTATGCACCCTAGCCTTAGCAGAGTCCCCCTGACTTGGGAAATTGCCAGCAGGAGGTTTATAAACCCTTTGGAATGGGACAACAAAGGCAGCAGGCAGTCAGGATCTTTCTAAGCTTCAGCAGGGAAAAATGCCACAGAACATGGCAATTAAAGGGACATTTCTGCTGATTAGGGTACTCAGTCTTGAAACTCATAGCTGACCTTTTGTAGAGTTGATGTCGCCTTACTGCAAGGGGAGGTCAACATCCTGAGCCCTTAGCCTACAGGAGGAGAGATATGAAAAGGGTTTCCTCTGTGTCTGAAGGTATGTGCATCTCTGCTTTCCATCTCTCATGAGAATGCTGCTGTTTCTTCATGCTGTGCTTTGGGAGCTTGTGTTGAACATCTGGTGGGCCATGCAGAAGGGTTGTGAGAGGCAGATAGTTATTTGGTTCTCTGTACTTCACAGTATAATCTTTGGCACTGGAATTTGGATTTTCATTCTTTTTGAGTGAACATTCATGTAACCCGTTGACAAATTCTGCCCTCTTGTTCTTGCTCTCTGTGCTGTAACCACAGGCCTGGATGTGACTTGAGATGAGGGTCACTAGCCATGATTCATGCTAGACATTGGAGGACCTTGCAGGATTCTGCCATGGTCAAACAGGAACTGTGAGGTTCTAAACACTGCACATAAAAGATGCAGTAGCACTTAGAAAGTTTTCTGTCTAAAACCTTTTCCCAGAAGCAGTGTGCCACACAGGAATGAGGCAGTGTGATGCACTGGAGTTATATGTCAAGTCCAAAAATTCTCCTTCTTTGCCTGGCAGCTAGTTCTCTGAAACTAACTTCAGGTCAGAGTATCACAGGATGGGTAAGGTTGAAGGTGCCAAGTGGTCCCAAGACCCTGAAAAAGCAGGGTCCTCCTAGAGCACATCGCACAAGATCAGTTTGTATCACTAAGACCAGTCAAGTCTCCTGCCACTGCTTCTGCAAGTCCTGGTCAAGGAGACAGGGAAGAAGCATGGCCCCACTTCTCTCTTGGCATGAGTTTTCCAAGAAAGCCATCTATAGGAGGAGCACAATCCCTCATCTTTGAAAGTTGGGCAACATCTGATCCCTCAGATGACTGTGACAAACAAATTGAATATAAAGCTCAATATAAATCACAGCTTTGTTGAAAGGCACACGAACAGTTCCCAGACAGATTCTCACCCATCACCTCAAAGTTGTTTTTTTAATACATGACCTTGCTATAACAGTGTATATCTGTTAGTGACTGTCCATGAACTCACACTGGTTATCATACCATGTACCTTGGACATATTATATGTAGTCTTTACTGGGCTAGAACCTAAAACCAGCATTCTCTTGCACCAAAATAATTTTCCTTTTCACATGTTTTCAACTTAACTGTCCTGGCTACAGGTTACGATGAAAAGAAAAAGGCAGAGAGAAATGTGGTGCTGTGGTAATAGTTGAAGTTTCTTATATAAATTGGAGGAACTGTTCTGGATGTACACTGACAAGGCTAAGATAGGTATCTCAACAAAGAGAATGTTTGTGAAGAAGAGAAAACTCACCAAGAGGAAACGCTGGGGTAGACATATTTTTCTCAGAACAATACCAGGCATAAACCTAAAGGATTAAAAGACATGAGCCAAAGTGGCATAATCTGGCCAGAGTCACAGCAACTGGAATCAGTGACTTTATTCAGAGCACAGTTAGGGCCCAAATTTTCATACTGATACTCTGTATGCTGCAGCTCTGCTAGCTGAAGTACAAAACCAAAAAATGAAAAAATCTGAGGTTTGTAACAGAACTATCTCACTACCTTTCACAAGGGACTGGCTGCTGGGATGTTCTATAACAGCAGCAGCATTGGCGACTTCTGCAGCTTCATGTCTTTGGACTAAGGATGCATAATGACATATGACTGCAGCAAGGCTTGAATGATGCAAGGGATGCGATAACCCACTGCCCACTGCCTCTGCTATCCAGGCGATGCAGGCTGTGCTGCGTGCACGCTGCAATGCCATCCCTGAGCTCTCACAAACAATAATCAAGTCTCTTACAGCCAGAAAAACCCGCCAAGGACAGCAGTGACAAAATCACAGCAACACAAAATAGATTAAGCATATTTTTTATCCTATTTTTGAAAATTTTCCTTTCCCCATTTCTGACTCATCTGCAGCCGGAGTCTTTTCATCTTCCAGCCGGCTAGAGATCCTCTGGGAAAGGGAATAGTTCCATACACACAGCTCCTGCTTCTCCTTCCCCTGCAACAAATAAATACCCTCAAGGCCTTCAATTTACTTTAGAGTCATCAAACACAGTTTAAAATTTAACCTGGTAATGTATTTTTAAAGGGATTCTTATGTAAGGTTTGTGCATGTGTGTACATGCATGTCTGTGTGCCTGCAAGTATTTCTGCCTGCTGTCCCAGACAAAGCCATCTCCATGCAATTTGGTTAGCAGCTTCCCTGAAATGACTGTAATGCCCCTGAAGTGTTCAGGCATCATAAAATCCTCATACCACAGATGGACCGATTTTCGAGGCAAGAGGAGATCTCTGTGTGTGTGAAACTCTTTCTGGGCCTAATTCATATGGGCAGCCAAAATGAGTAGGTTTATCAGTAACACTGGATTATTTAAAAAAATTTTTAGCTGCTATAATGACAGCCAGGTATCCCTCTATATCACTTTCTCTTACCAGATGTTGAAGAGTGAAAGTGTTCTGGTTTTGTTCCATGTTTTCTAGCCTACTTTTTGACGCTAATTTCCACTTATCATTATCCTACTCTCACTAAATTCTTCTGCAGTCCTTTCGCAGGGACTCATCCATGAGGATACTTACTTGCATCTTTACTGCTTCTAAATTTCAGCTTTCCCTTTTACTCTGCTCTATTTCCATATGTCATTTTCCTTTTCTGCCTGTCTGGGAGTTGCTGTACCTAACTCTGTAAAGCATTATCTCTCCATCTCTCTAAAGTGTTTTGTGGTACTTTGTGTGAAGGATGGCATATAAAAATAAATTGTATTGCACTGTATTTTTGGACTGGCATCTAATCTTTACCGAGCTCATTCAGCCTATTTCTGAAAAACATTGGATCTTAAAGACTCTTCTGATCCAATGAATCTTGATGACTTTTCTGATCCTAGAAAAAGACTCCCTAATTTTCAAGTCATCTCCTGACACTAACACAGAGATAGAAGTCAGAAGAGTAGCTTGAAAAATAGGATCTGGCAGAAAAATATTCCTGGAACTCTTCCTTGTCTATCGTGTGTCTTAACCTCACCTCTGGCCTCCACCCCACATTTTACTTGCAAATATCCACCATTATGAGTGCTGAGGTGGGGGGAGCGGGAAGCAGGCTGATGGCGTACGGCACTCATAGCGAAACAATCCAACAGCTTGCTTATGCATCTATTTGGCTTAGGATGGGAAATTAGAACAGCTTTAATCTGCTAGCAGCATCAAGCAGGGAAGCACTCCCTGGAGTGAAAGCGTTAGGAGTATCACAGCAGGGGCTGATGAGAGACAGCCTGCCATGGTATCACAGCAAGGCAGTTGTACTCCACACACAAAAATCTGGGGTGCTAAGAAGGACCCGAGTACCTGGCTGGGAATTGTAGGGGAACAGAGAATAAGCCGTTGTACTGGGGTCTTCTGTAATAGGAAAATGCTTTCAAAGACATGCTCCCCCACTACTGTCTGCTCTTCCTCCCCTTTTACCCTGTCCCATCAAGGATTTGGTCCCTGTCTTACCAACCACAATACATGTGTGCCATCCTAGCCTGTCATGACAGGCCATTTGACTCAGAGAGCTTCAGCATAGGTATAGCCATGACTATATGTGAAGTGGTCAGGATTTGGCCTCAGACTGGAATACACAGAGAGCAACAGCCATACCTTTGCATTTGTTATGTAAAGCCCAGGTATGTTTGCTTTCTATTCAATGACCCTATTCATAATAAATAAAGGGCAAGACCTGAGTTACTAAGGAAAAATGTAGGGTGTAGGGGTCTTCCTTGCTTGCATTTAGACTCATTGAACCTTTCAGGATTGTTCAAATGCCTGGAAATTTGAGGGAAATCCTTAGCTTAGACTTACTGTAAAAGCATCAAATTTGAGGAATACATTGTCCTGGAAAGTTGTCCTATATAATCTGTTTGTTGCATTGGTTCTTTGTCACAGAGAGTGCCCCTGGAAAGTAACTCTTCCCTCACTTACAAATGTGCTTTACTGCTGCTTGACTGTACTCTGTGGATACACATGGGAATGTAAAGGTAGGTGTAGCACATGCATTTACAAGGTGAGAGCTGAGACATGTGAAGACAGCAAGATATATTAAGAACTTCTTACCAAAACAAGGAACATTGAATTTTGAAGTAAAAGAAATGCACTAGCTGAAAACTCGAGCTAAGACCCAGTGGCAAGAAATGCCTATTTTTTGTGGGGCTTTTTTTCACATGTATTATATTTTTAATGCATTAGGACAAACCAACACATGCCCACCAAGTTTAGGTGTGAACTTTGGCCAAAGTTGATTATTATCCACCTTATGTATGTTTCTGGAAACAGAATATATTATTTGCTCTGTCTTGTGTTCATAGACAGTATTCTCCAGCCTACTTAAAGCCCCTGTTCCTGTTGGAAATACTGGGATGTTACCAAATGCCATTCTTCATTGCTGGATGTGAAAAGCATCTAGGACTTCAATTGTAAGTGCAAACTGTTTCTAATCGTTCTGTGTTCCTGTGAACATCAGACCTGGAAACCAGCTATCAGACAGTCTGTACAAAACTCCATTACCTTGTCCAACCTCACATAGGGCTTATGTGTCCCACTTTTTGGAATTTGTGCAAAATTGTGCTCATGTTTCATGTGTTCTTTTCTCCTCATTTTTTAGCTGCTGACAGCTGTTTCCTCCTCAGCTAGTTATTTGGAACTGAATCTGAAAGTGAAAAGACTACCTTCTTCTAAAGCCTCCCTCTACATAATATACCCTCAAGGTCTCCAATGACAAATAGTGATTCACTGTTCTTGTGATTCTCCGAGGGTGATGTGGATGGTGGAAAGTTTGCTGTTCATAGTCTGAAAGCATCAGGTGCTTTCTGATAACTGTATGGGCCAGAAACCATCAAACTAACGTGGTGAAGAGTGTGTGTACATGGCTAAGAGGGGAATTCATGCTTTTCCCCTTTCATCAAAGAAGGTCTAGTTGCTTGGAAAGATTAGAAAAAGCTGCTGGACAATGATAGATATCGGGACTTTATTCTTGTTTGTTAGCAGAGACAACAGGGATTGGCAAGGTTTAGCATAAACCTCTGCAAAGTAATTTTGTTATACTAAAATTGTCAAACTGACAATAGAAGAGCATCTCTTGTATAAAATGGACTTAATGCATAAACTGTATGGTGTGAAGGCAAGTTCAGCAAGCTCAGAAATTGTTACATGCACTAGAGAGGGGACAGCTTTGTCTTTAGAGCTGTGGCCACTGCTGCATGCAGGAGCATGATGGAGTGTTTTCCAAATGACTGTAGCACTCTTGGAAAGGAAAGCTCATACAGTTCTCCTTCAAGCAAGTTGTACAGATTAGTTCTAGGAAAAAGCAAATAGGTTGAACTTGCCTGCTCCTAATGACTGGATGACTGCAATGAGGAGAAATTAAGACAAGGACAGCATTTAGGAGTGTTATCCCAGTCCCAAGTGCTCATAAATACCTTCAGAGATGCACTTCAGCATCTTTCAGTGGGATTGTCATCATGCCTTCAGTGAAATCTCTGTAACTCCATCCCAGTCACCAAAATAAAATCACTTATAAAATAGATGTTTTTAAATATTTGAACAACTCATGTGCAGTATTTCTAAAGATTAATGACACAGAAGACACAGTTTATTCTTTCCTGTAAAGGAGTGAGTAAATAATAGTCATCATTAACACACATATAAAATAAACTAGAAGTGCATAACATCATATCTGGTTAAATTTTTGTTTTCTTACTGGTTTTAGTACTGTGGGATGAACCTAAAACTGAACAGCTCTTGCTTTGATAGTTTTCCAGTTTCCAAAAGGACAGTGGTAACTATTTTTACATCGTTTCCAAGAATGTGTGAGTGCTGTCACTGGAGTTCACAGGATCACAGAATGGTTAGGGTTGAAAGGGACCTCTAGATGTCACCTAGTTCAATCCCCTACAACCTACATCATAACAATATTAAACAAATATGCAATTCATACCAAAAGGAAAAGACTGTGTTTTTTGGAATTTGAACTGATACAATGGCCTCACCAACTGAGAAATTTTATAGCAATAAAATAATAAATAGTAAACTTCTGCTTTAATAATGTTTATACAACCTTCCCCCTCCTATCCATTAATTTCACCAGGCTAAATTCTAAGGAGATCCAACTCTGACCAGGTTTTCCTATGCAATCTTCTAAACTCGCTTCCTAAAACTTCTTGCACTCCTGAATGGTCAAAACAAAGTCATTTGGATAATAATTTATGTGTTTACAATACACATGAACCATATTTCTCCTTTTTGTTTGAAATATCTTACCAATCTTATGAATCTTTTATGTTATCTTTTATTGTACTGCATTTACATGCTTATAAGTTTCAGATTTTAAATTAATAAAGGTCATAAAAACACACCACCAAGTAATATATCAAAAAGTAGTTAATACTTTTTCTAAGTTAAATCTTGTGAAGTCAACTAGGCTCAGCTCTTCAAATATATTCCCTACCTAACATGTAGTGATGTTAGTAGGAAGACTTGTATCCACCCTCAGCATCCAATCCAAATGTTCTGAAGTTAGTAGAAAGACCCCATGTTGATGCCAGCGAGCTGTGGTTCAGCCTGTCATTGCTGGAGAGTAATAAATCCACCCGAGCAGATGTGTCTGAATCAGGAGACCAAGCATCTATAAGGACCTCTCCATCTGGTTCTCTACAGTAGACATTCCTTCATCTTGTCTCTTTTTCACAAGGAACATCAGTGGTATCCATGGTTGTCACTTTGTACTTTGTTTTACGATCCCTTTGTAGAGTGGCTCATATGCTAAAGCCAGACTGAAAGTAACAATGTGTGTTTGACTTCACTCAGCAGTGTGAGAGTGTGAATCCTCAAACAGGCATCACCTTTAAAACTGCTATTGAGTAATTAATCGGTAATAGTGCAACTGGTAAGCAAATAGCTTTAACAAATGAATTTGCAGTTACATGTCCCGAAAACAGTGAATGATTTACTATTTTACTCATAGCTGATAGTAAATAATCTTTGACTTGACAAAAAGTTACCTAGTTGGAATAGGAGGTGCTTTAGAACTGAAAGAAACCTTCTTATCATTTTCATGAAGTCAAGAGCCCAAACTTACATCAGAAAATAATTAAAGAAATACCAAAGGCTGGAGCAATTTGGCTGAGAATGGACAGGTGCTGTATGATTTATTATCAGCTAAGGTACTGTTATCTGTTGAGTTATTGTATTTGTTATTATTATTGACTTTATGCTTTGAAAGAAGTAAACCTCTAGAAGTCTAGAATGGAAGCTGATCGTCTGAACTCTTTTTGGTCACAGTAAAAAATTTCCCAGTTTTCATATGTATCTGTTGTCTCACTTAGCCTTTCATCTATCTCTAAGGGTCTGACTATGGCACAGAAAGCATTGTTTTGCCTGTTGGACTAAATGAATGCAGAAGGACTGCATATAAAATGATTATATCAGCCAAGAGGACTTACCTCTGATAGTGTTCAGGCTGCCCAGTGTATGTAGCAACCCACATCAGGGCCCTCCTCCTGGATAAGCCATTCCTCTGAATTATGGAGTGTCCCTAGAACTAAGCTTGTGACAATATGACAAGGAAAACATAAATGTACAGAATTAATGTAAATATTCTTTTATTTCTCAGCTCAGGTTCCTTCTCAGTCTTTGCATCCTGGTCTCAGGACAAGAAGTACCGGTGGAAATGCAATGGGTCAAATGAGCTGAAAATACTCTCCCATACAACCCATGCCCTCACAAGGGACAGCAATCACTATGGCTTGTGTGCATCTGCACACACCATAGGGCTTGGGGTATCTAATTTGGATTATACACACGACATTTACACTGGGTATCATTGAAATAAAGTGGCTGTCAGTCCTAGTGAAACTGACTGTAGAAGTCTGATTAACAGGTTATCTGGACCACTGTTAATCAGTACCTGAGGTGGTAAACATTCACTGCCTTTACTTTAGTTCTCTTACTCTTATATTGATCCACTTGTAATGTTGTGTTTGTGGACCTTAAATTTGTGGAACGACTGCATTTTTTCCCCACTTTCTTAGTTCATATGTTAACTAGGGCCATACACTACTCTTTTTTACAAGATTTTCTCATCAGCTATAAAAAAGGGAAGTGGTGAATCTACTAGGCCTTGCCAGCAGTCATTTAAGATCCTGTGGCTTCCATGTTCATTTGATGCCAGCACAGTTGAAATTATCATGAAAGTAGAGCTGACTTACATACAAAATACATTCTCTAGTGATCAACCAGCTGAACATTCAAAGTGAGTCCACTGAATCTGAGACATTCAGGAAGGAAAAAGCACAGAAGAAAAGAGAAAAAATCTTACTCAGTTTTGTTCACCTGGGTTTTCTCTGTGCAAACTACATGTTTTGCTGTTTCATTTCAGAGTAGGCAGAAAGTTTATTTTGATTTGAGGACCTTGTTGCATATACTGGTTAGTATAGAGAGGGAAATTACCACTAAGAAAACCCAGCCAATGTTAACAGCCCCAAGCAAGTTTTGATTTACATAAACTGGTGACCTCCAAAAAGTGCCCCCAGTAAGTACCATTGATGTAAAGTCCTTTAAAGCTCAAAGTTCAAGGACCTTTTTCATTCTCTTTGTGTGCCTTGTGACACTGCAGAGCAGAAACAGGAATCTGGTTATCATCTGGATTTCATCTCGCAATCTATATATCCCAGCACAAATAGTCACAACCAAGAAATCCATTGCAAATTCATGGCCTGTAGAGCTTCACTGTTGAACTGACAACATTTATCATGAGCTCTTTGCAAAATCATATGAGATTTCATAACAGGTGTCCACTTTGCACAGGTTGTCACGACCGTGGCCTGTGTCAATATCCATTATGCAATAGCTGAAAGCTATACATACATGTTGCTAGATACCTCCTTTTGCAATGTGTGGTGGAATGCAGTGAAAGATAAACAGGAAACACAAAGCTTAGATCTGAACTTTCCTTTACATCTGAATTTCATCCTCGAAGGTGAAAATGAGATGGCGGCACTGAATGCAGAATTCTGTTTTCAGTCAGCCTTCTGTTGTGATATAAAGAGATTTAAAAAAAAGTACCAAGAGCATAGAGTTTAAATAAAAATCCAACACATTATATTATTCTTTAGTGGCCACTTTTAAGCAAAACATAACCATATAAAATTCTACTCATTCTTCCTGAATTTTGTTCCAGTCTTGTCAGACTGGGCTGCCTTGATGTGTAATGAGTCTCTTATCTGACATTTCCTATTGTCCCTAGTGGTTGTAAAATCATTACTCTTGAGAAAACAAAGTTTACATGTTGATAAGTGGTGAAGGGAAGGATATGGCTGTGATGAGAAACTGCAGCTACTCTTCTCACTTCTCTCTCATGCTCTGTCTCCAACAGGAATAATTCACATTCTTGCAATTTAGAGAAAAGTTTCCAAGTCCTCTATTTGGGAACATATTTCAGTTTCTCCTGGGAGGTGAAAGCAGTTTGCTGTGAAATGCTTCAGACTCTCACAGTGACTGATTTTCTGCTTCCTTCTCTTGGGGTAGAATCAATGATGGTGGGGTAGGTTCCAAAAAATTTATTGGAATAGGAAAAAAAAAAAAAAAGACAAAAATAGTTGAACCCATTTAATAGCTGTGATATCATTTTACTGGCTTCCCCTGTCCGCAGGGCATATGTCAGTGGTTGATTTTGTGCTTGGAGCACCAAAGGAATGGTCTTTAAAGGCTTTTTCCATCCCAGTATCAAAAAGAGCACCCCAGAGACAGCTGTCCCTGATGTGATTAACCACTGAAATGGTACTTGCAAACAGGGTGATGAAAACCTCCGAAGTCTGCAATAAAGTGATGAGGCTCAAAGTCACCTTGAGACAGGGAAAAAAAGATTCCTAGAATTGGGAGAAAATATGTGCATTATTTATATGAAATATAATTCAATAATATATTACAAGTAATAGTGGAAAAACATCTTTATTACATTGAGCAGCTTTTTTAAAAAATGGATGATTTTAAATGATTTCGCTTAAAATGGGCATATAAACAGTGCTTAAGTTCTGAAGAAAGGAATTTTTCTGAAATTGAAAAAATTCAATTTTTTTTTCAGGTACTTAATGTACACACGTATTTTGCACTGCATTGCCTATGCAAGGAAATTACTTGCTAAATTAGCAAACAATACTTGTTCTGTCAAATCCAGTTTTCTCATCTTAACTTGCAGTGATGGTCTTTCCCGATTGGACCTGCATCATCTCCTATTATCACAAACATCAAGGAATAGCTTTCTCAGACCAGTAAAACTCCCAAGTGAAAGTGTTTTTCGACCAACCCCCACAGATTGAAAACAGGGCTCTACACCTTTGAGAGCTTCAGATGTATCTAATTGTTATGGTGTCACTCAGAAGAGGAGGGACCGCTATCAAAATTTAGAGATAAAAAAATATATATCTCTGAAAAATGGTGAAGTTTAAGAAAAAGTCAATTCTGGTGATTCATGGTGTAAATATCTGAGTACCACTAAAAATGTACCTATCCATTTTTCCATGATATTATTCTGCCTCAGGGATCTTGCAAAGATAAAGCTTTCTTTCTTAAAAATGTGTCTCATTAATATTATTTTGGAAAACAAATACCATCAGCACACCTACCCTACCCAGCTTCTGTCAGTGAACCCGATATTTAACACCAACTCGTTTTGGAAATTCCAGTTATCCACATCACAAACAAACCAAGCTAAAAGATCCCAAGAAAAAACACTATTTTGCAAGAAATGAAGCCTATCTGCTTATCCCTGTCCTTGTTGCTTCCTTGGGCTGTAGCATGAGAAGGTATCTAGAATGTCTGCTGCCCCACTGCCCTGCAGACCGAACCCCTTTTGAAGAGCTTGGGCAGTGACCCACGGACCATTCTCCTGCTGGCTGCAGCTCCGTGACACCGTGCCATTCCTCCTACCCCGGACAGGAAAAAAAAAAATAAAAAATTGTTTTCCATACCTCAAGCAGGCGGAGGCAGTCAGTTTGAATAGCTGTAGTTCCTCAGCGTAGGTGAGAAAAAAAGGAAGAGAGGAACCAAAAATAGCACCTTCTCTGAGAGTGTGCGGGGCTTGATTCTTCCACAAGGCGCTCTATCAACCCCGCTCCACAAAATGGCAGCTGGCTGGCAGGCAGCAGCCTCCAAGAAAGATGAGGTGGTACTCCCTGGAAAATTAAATAACCGGTATGGAGCTGCAAATCCTGCCGTGCTGGCTCCCAAAATGTTGGCTCGGGGTGGGGTGAGGTGTGGAGGGAGTGTTGTCATGCAGGGCTGGATAGCCTCAGGGACATTTGCAGGGAAAGGAAGGAGATGTGGAGCTGGGATAGGATCATGTAGGTTCCACGCTGAAGGCTTGTAAGCCCAGTGCTTTTAGAGCAGTACATTTTCCCAGCTCCAGCTCCTGAACAAAGCAAATAAATGAAGTGCCATTAGTTGACTACTTAATGTTTCAAGCATTTTCCCACCTTACACGTATTTTTTTAAAGCAGTACTCAGACACAACCAAAAAGCACACTAAACTTTTATCCACTTTTTGAGCAAATTAAAAGTCCAAAGTGTGAGGGAGAAAAATGCAAAAACATTTTCAGTTCTGTTTGTGTTTTAATTAAATTTAGTGGGTCTGTTTCCAAGATTTACACCAATCTCTTTTTCAAAGCCGAAAATGGCGCAAATTTCACAAATTCTCTCTTAAAATGACCCTGAAATTAATAAGCCTGTGATGTTGATGAAGTGTTACAGATTTTTATTAGGCAGGATCTGAACAGCTTTTATTTCATGCTCCTATGTCTTCATACCTGTGTTGGGTGCAGCTCTCAAAGTGAAACTCTGAACTCAGTAATTACAGCTAAAAATTGTGAAGGAAGGTTTTAAACTTCAGAGCAAAAAAGAAGCAGAAAGAAATATACCACGGCCGTATGAGAGACACAGTCATTTTGTCTTTGCTTGAGAAATCCCAATGAAAAGATGAAATTGCACTAGGGTTAAAAAAAAAAAAAAAAAAAAAAAGTAGGAGCAGAATTTGGCCCTGGTTCTTGGAAAATCTGCCCTTAATTTAGCCGAGAATAAGGATGCCTCCTTTCTAAATGAATGGGGTATGGCAAATTCGCTCGTGTGAGAAGAAGCTTGTATAACATTTTAGCTACTGGGCAATATATTCTCTGCTAAAAAAAAATCTTACAGTGCCTCCTTAAGTGCAAACAGAGGTAGCCAGCAGACAGTGTACAACATGTGTAACTCTGGGCACTGAGAACTTTGTGAGTCTGCCAAAAAACTCATCTCATTAGTGTGCTTTGCAGCTGTAGAACAACCGTTTGGCTGAAATGATGTAGACTGAATATAAAACCATGTCCTGGAGGTGAAAGGCCCTGTGGAGGGAGTATGCTGGAACTTCATGCACCAGAATGATGTTCTAGGAATTCCCTGGTCAGGGTGCAAAAATGCATCTGCACATCTTGATATCCAGCTTTGACAGGTGAAGGTATATTCTCTGCAACGAGATCTTCCTTTGCAGCTAGCTCAGTCCTGGAGCTGTGAGGCTGGAACAGTACATCTTTTATACATAGCACTCACAGACCTGATATACTTGCATCAAGAAGGAAACTAAGACAGCTGCCTGTCCCATAGGAGCACAAATTAAATGCTGAAGCCCAATACATTTATGCAATGTTTTATACACCTCCAAAATACAAAAGCTGTCAAGTCACAATTTTGGTGGTTTTTTGAATTGTTTCTTAAGCACTGTCAGGGTTTGGTGCACCATTCTTTACATTTAAAGAAAGCAACACAGACTGATTTCTGACATGTACCCTCCTATCACATCTATCAGTGCAGTACAGTGAGTGTTAAATGAATGTCACCACAGAGCCTCTCTCTCTCTCTCTCTCAAGTTTTAAATTTCCCTTGCTAGTGTAAAACTTAATGAAAGCCCTGGAGTATACAATAGCATTTTGAAAACAGGAATTTGTGACTGCTGTGAATCATCACTCACAGCAGGGACCCAGAAATGTGAATTGTGGGAGGAACAGGCTCAGTCCCCCTCTCTTTTTTACTGGGAATTTATTACAGGCGTGTCATTATTTACAATGCACCATTCACATCCTCTAAAGAGCCAATAAACTGGCTGCTGAATATGCATTTTGCTCTGTGGTGAACACAGATGTTTCCAGCTAATATCCATTTCATTTAATTTCTTTTCTTTAAAAAAAAAAAAAAAATCTATCTTGCTATTTCTGTAGCAGCTGGGTAACTATTTGCCAGTCTTCGGTTTGGGAATCACTCCTCATATTTATTATAGTTGGTGCCATTTGTGTTGTACAAAGTGGAGGTCTGTCCATATTACCAGTCTCTGACTGTGTTTGCAAGGGTACCAAATGCAGTTGCTAAAATTCTCTCACAGTTTAAAGAAAAGGCCGCTTGAGGATTCAGCACAGGTTCGAATTTCACTAATGATATGTGGCAAAAATAATGTCAGATGTTTTTGTGCTCCAAGAGTATATCAGAACCCCCTGGTGTTTGAGGGGGTTTTGTTTTGATTTTGCATTCCTGTGAGTAAAATATATTGTTGATTCACAACTGACAGGTTGGTGATCATTAATTTACAGTCCCTTCATGTATGAGTAAGAGAAGGCATAGGGAATGATGGTGAACTGAAGAAGGTTTGTAAGTTCAACTCAGATAATCATTCCTAACTTAAGATACTTATCTCTGCTAGCACTGTCCCCTGGGATTGCAAAATCGGTCTGTCATTTCTGTGAAAAAAGACTCTCCTGAGGTCTTAGTTTCCTGCATCTTGTCCAGCTGGAATCTGAAAGTTCAAAGGTAACTAATAAATACGTTTCTGATTATCATCATCATTATTATTCACAGTCCTATGGCAATTTTTTTCAAACCGCACAAGAGCTGCGGTTTCACACAGTTTGAATATGGATAATGGCTGAGGAGGTGGCAAAGAGGGGCTCACGTTTTATCCAAATCAGATTGTTCAAACTAGATTGCTATTCTATAAATTCCTCCCCTCCTTGTGGTGTGGAAGGCAGTGTTATTGGGAATCACCAGATGGCTGGTTACAGATGGTGTTATACATTCTATCTTCAATTAGCTCTTGAAGAAGTGCTTATTGTTAGCTGTGGTGCAGTTCTTCCTCCACACAAAAATACTTCTGCTAAGACCTGCCCTGCCTGAACCTCTCTGACGAGCAAAGCACTTTTAGATGTGAGCATGTGAGAAAGACTTTTCAAAAGTGCTCCCATGAGAAGGCACTGAAAACCCAATGTGAGTGAACAGCTGTGAGTGAGCAGCTCCCTGAATTTTTACCTGCTACCTACAGGTTATATCCAGTTGAGGAAATAAAATGCTGTTTGGGTCTAGACTGTGGGAGATGAGCAAGGTCTTGCAAAATCAGAAGGAAAAGAACTTAAAGACTGTTGCAAGGTGACAAAGCCTATCAAGCTTTGCTCTCCCACACTGGTCTCCCCGCTGCACCTCCATATGCACAGTCAGTGCTGTGCTCTGCCAGAGGCTGTGCATCCCTACATCCCTACTGAGAGGCTGGGGAAGAGGCATGAAGACTGGAGACATCAGCCAGTGTGTTCACACTTCTGACTCACAGGAAGGGCATCTGAATGAGTTAAGATGAGGCAATTCTGCTTGGAACACCATGCTTGGAGACACTGTCAGCATGACAAAGAGAGGACCCTGCAGGCCTCGTTGCAGTGGTAGGAGGTTCGGGTTGGAGTATAAATCTTTTAAAGAGCTGGAGTCACTGTTTTTTATTTGGACCATTTTATCACCCTTTTGGGGTATCGTTTCACTTGTAAAAACCCTAATCAGAAGCCTCCTAGTAGTTCCATGTAGGTTCCTGTATGAAAAGGATAGGCGTGGAAGGGACCCCAGTTAGACTTTGTATAGTCTGTAGCTGCAGACTGGTTGCAAGGTGCAGGTCAATGAAGAATTAGGTCTTTTGCATCAGAAAAATATCTTGCAACGCATATTAATTTAGTATGGATTTCCCACGAAGGAAAAAAACTTTTGTTTTCATAAAAATTTGAAAAGAACATATATTGAGGTTATTAGATGGACTCACAAGGGCCAGTTGCACCTTTAAGAAGAAGCAGGAATCCTCCATTGTCCTTGAGAATTGTGTCAGGCGACAACATCTGCCAAAGTCTGGCAGCAGGAGAAAGGTGGACACAAGCCTCAGTCTCCTGTGCTGCAGAACAGGCTGAATGGGGAGATCTATATGCCTGTGAGAAGGAGTCCTCATCTACCAGGGCCTGGGCTCCCTCTCCTGCACCAAAGTGACAAAGTCTTGGTCTTTCAGTGATGCTCATGTACATGAGGTCTTATAAAAACAGGGGTTCTAAGATGTTTAATCATAGACTTCAATAACAGCAAATAACCAGGTGTGGAAATTAAATACTACATGTGCAGAACAGTCCCTAAATATGTATTTAAATGCCAGTAAAAGCTTTACAAGTCCCCGGTGCTTGTATAATCTGGCTCAATAGCTTCCACCTCCCTGGAGGCCTGTCGTGGTGGCAGACAGTGGGTTTCCCTTTGCTTCCCAAGAGCAGAGAGTTGGAAGGGGCACAGCCACCATCAGCTGAATGGCAGGTGCCAACTCAGCTGGTGCAGGCTTGGGAGGCCACTAGTCCCTGGGGCTGTGGTATGAGGAAGTGGATCCAGGATGTCCTCCGTGCGAGCTGAGTGAAGTAGTGGGTGAAGGCGGCAGTCAGTAGTAAGCAGATACCAAAGTTGCTGAAGAAAAAGTAATGGAGCCTTCTGCTCTATTTCTCTCTCTCATCTTATGGGGAGGGAGGCTGGGAGCCATTAAAATTCAAAACAAGGTTTCAAACCTCATTCTGTCTTTTAACAAGGTGTACTATGCTTCCTTTCTGCTTCAGTATTCTTCTTTTCAGGCTTCTAGATTAGACTTCAGAGTGATCTTCTCAACATTTGCAGGAGTGAAGGTCTTTAGGATTCCTTCCCCCCTCCCCGACCCTGCCTTCAACTGGATTAAAATTTAGCTTTAGCTTCATTGTCAAACTTGCTATTTGTGAATAAAACTCTCACAGGGACGCAGGTAAGAAGGCAATCACTGAAAAGAGAAGGATTTGAGGTTCAACGAAATCATACAGGTGACAGTGGTCAATATAAAAAAAGGGACAGAGGTGGAAAATTTTTCTGTGTGACTAAATCAGTAAAATCCTTGTAGGCTACCTTTCATAGCAACCCCATGCTCAGTGCTGGTTTTGGTGGCCGGCATTTTGTCTGTTTTCTATCCCCACTTTGCTGCTGTGCTGTGCTCTTCTGTGCAGCACTGCCTTGCACAAAGCCTACATCCCTCTTACCCACTGTAAGCAAACACCAAGGAAGGTGAGACAATGCCAGCTCAAGGGAAGCAAGTTATCATAACACAAGTCACTCTACTTGTTCTGATTTTGCACAGCTTTCATAATTTCTATTTTTATTCAATCTAAGTTGAAGATACAGATATAAACTTAGCAAAACTGTTCCTTTTAGACAACTGCCTAAAGGTCTTATCCAAACTTACTGAAATCAATGGAAAAAATTCCATTCACAGCAAGTGACTTTGGGATAGTTTCTAAATATTTATTTATATAAGAGACAACTGCTCTTTCAGATAGCTATACACATTTCACAGACTTCCTTGAGGGCCTTTTAAACCTAAACAATGACAGAGAATAAAAAAACTTTAAATAAGATTAAGGTTACATGCACTACACTTTCAGTACCACTCTGTAATTCAAAGGTTGCTATCTATATTTCCCTTCCTTTTTGAAAGGGAAAAAGACATGAAGGATTGATTTAGCAACAGTTTTAACTATCAAAGTCTTCTTCTCTTTGTTTGCTGTCCATTCTTTACCTTGTTTACTGCTAATATGCTCATAGAAAAAACATATGAATATAGGGTTTAATGTGGTACGTGGAATATGGTAGAATACATCGTGCTTTTCATCTCTCAACCTGTCAGTGAATGAAATAAAAATTAAAAAACGTTGGAATTGTCTTCAAGGAAAAAGGCTGGTTTTCTCCATAGATCTTCATTACATCACATTGGATGATATTGTTCTATACAATTAAAGAGCGCCACAACAACCCTTCCTTCGAATGAGCCCTGGCTCATTTAATTCCCTGTGGCCAGCAGTGTTTAATAAGTACAAAACACATGGTTTAAGTAGTACCCTCCTGTTTGTGAGATGTAATATTGGCAATAATTATAGAAAAGGGCAGGATTATGTGTGTGAGGGGTTTGCATGTGTGTTGTGTATGCCACAGCAGGAACATGTTCCATATAGACAGAGGTCGTCCAGCACAATACACTGGGGCTGCACTTAGCTCAGCGTCTCTCTGAAGCAAAACCAGGCACAAACCCTAATTAAACCCAGGGTGTGAATCCCTGGAGGGCAGTGATAGAAGGGTCTGTGTACTAATCCAGCCGGTGCTGACTAACAGCAGCGCTGCACAATCACTGCTGTATGAATATATTCTTCTGGCAGCTGCATGCAAACGGCAGTCTTTGCGATTCTGATGACTTTTCATTTTTATGACAATGTGTTTTAGCTTCAGGTGCGAGTGTGAGACTGCCAGTTAAGTGGCTGTTCTGATTATTTTAAGTAGTCACTAATCAAAATGCTGAACAGAGGGGGCCAGGGGAGAAGGGGGAAAGGGATGGAGGTAAGAGATGTAAAGGAATGCATGAGGGTTAGAAGGGGAGGAAGGAGGGCTTTGCATCTGATTTTCCTAAGCAGGGCAATTTCTTTAGTGAGGAAGGTGAGCCTGTCACTACTTGGCCCCTGTCTTCTGCAAGTACTTTAACTTCTCAGCAGCCCAAATGATGATTATAGGGAAGGGGAAATGACTGGAAGGTTTCTAGCAGCAACAGCAGAAGCAACAGCAGAGAAATGCATTGTGAAAAATCAGTTTTAATAAAACCACAGCACTGACCTTGGAAACATAAGTATTTATATTATTGACTTCTGTATGAGGTTATTTGTTAAAATAAAAAAAAAGGAAAAAAAGGAAAGTAGGAAAGTAGGAAAGAAAGAAAGAGAGAAAGAAAGAAGAGAAAGAGAGAAAGAGAGAAAGAGAGAAAGAGAGAAAGAGAGAAAGAGAGAAAGAGAGAAAGAAGAGAAAGAGAGAGAAAGGAAAGAAAAGAAAGAAAGAAGAAAGAAAAGAAAGAAAGAAAGAAAGAAAGAAAAGAAAAGAAAAGAAAAGAAAAGAAAAAGAAAGAAAGAAAGAAAGAAAGAAAGAAGAGAAGAAAGAAAGAAGAAAGAAAGAAAGAAAGAAAGAAAGAAAGAAAGAAAGAAAGAAAGAAAGAAAGAAAGAAAGAAAGAAAGAAAGAAAGAAAGAAAGAAAGAAAGAAAGAAAGAAAGAAAGAAAGAAAGAAAGAAAGAAAGAAAGAAAAGAAAGAAAGAAAGTCTTTCTGTTCTTGTCTTAAGACCTGAGGAAAAAAATAACTAAAATTAGAGAAACTGGAGATATAAACGCAGTGAGTAGAATAAAGCAAAATACCTCTGGGGTGTTCATCTGCCATAGTAGTCGTTTCATATCTCATCTGTTATATGAATGTGATAGCTCTTTCCCTTTTTGATAGGATCATTATGTAGACTCCACAGATTCAATTCCATTTACAAGTCAATGGTGTGAGATTTTATGACAATTCTTTTTACTGGTTTGATTCTGGATGATCTTCCTCTAGAAAAAAAAGAAAAAAAAAAAAAAAAAAGAAAAAAAATAAATAAGGAGAATGGGACAGAGTCATTTTGGTGTTGAGACATGAGTGTTCTGGATGCACCAGACATCACCAGACATTACTTGATGGATCTAACAGTGCTGTCCTATCACAAATGTGCCTGGGTGTTCTTGAGCCTCAGTGTCAATGCTGCCAGCATTTGAAGAGGTCTATGCTGAATGGAGATCTGTTGCTTGGGCAGGACACAGTTGCTCTGGGTAGAAAGGGTAGCTGGTCTCAGCTAACTTGTAGGTAATATACCACACAGATGATTTACTTGTTACTGTGCTCAGGTCCCTCATTCCCTAGCACTTCCCTCAGCCCTCCACAAGGGCAGCTCCAGCCTTAGAGCCCGTGGAGTGGTGATGAGCATATATCCAAGCTCCATAGGGGAAGAAGTTCTCCTCCCTGAGTTTATGCTGCACCTACAGCACCTGATCTGGGTTGCAATGTAGGCTAGTAAATAGGTGCCTAAAAAACCTATGTTATGGCAGGGCTGTGTATATAGGTCCATGGTATCCATATCAATATGTTCTGATAGAATTTTGTCTTTTCCTGACAGCAAACAGAAGTTTCATAGAAGATGTGGGTTACATACTTTTAGGGTTAAAATTAAATCCCATGTTTTGTGTCATGTGAGGTGGATTGATGAGGGATTTGTCAGTGATTATTGTCAGTATAGGCACATGCTCATAGTGAAATCCCCTTTGCTTAGGATGCCATTTCTTTGTTTATTGTCAAGCTCCATTCTGTCACAAGCAAGATCCACCAGAGTAATATCTGTTCAATGCCAAGAACAGCATAGGAAAGGCAAGTACCAATGTGTTCAACACAGGAGGAGCTTTAAAAGGAAATAATCTCCTGTGTAGGGCAACGTTAAGTCAGGAAAAAAAAAAACCTGAAAACCTCTTGATGCCCTTTCTGGCTGTACCTTTCTGTACCCTACAGAATATAAAGAAGGAAAGGGGCACGAACACTTGTGCAAAGCAAGTCCCTACCAGCTTTCTGCAAGTGAATTTTTGTTAGGGCAAGTATTCAAGCTATGATAAATAGCTTGTGTGGAAATGTTTTACTGTTTCAGTGCCTGTTCTGAGCATGCCTAATATATGTGTGTCCATTCAGAGCCTCATGGAAATAGGAGCTGTTTCTCCTCCCTGTCCCTCAGCCACCTCTCCTACAAGCAAAGGTCTGTCCCCCATCTTGGGGGTTGGAGCACATGCTCATGGACTCACACTCTGTCACAGGGCTGACTCCATCTCACATACCCTCCTGCAGAGGAGACCTGACTGGGGAGTTGGTATTCACCACCAAAAGAAGGGGAAAAGGGCACTGAAAAAACATAGCAGGGGGAAAAATATCAGTGATTCTCTAACCCTTGGTTAAAGCATTTGGCAGGATAAAAAGGAGACCTGGCCACAAGTCCCCATGATAATTAATCCTTACAGAATAACAGGATAAACCATTTCCTACTGGTTCCTGGCTCAGCATGTCAGCTTGTGACAAGGCACTCTCAGGCAGCAGACTTTTCTGGTTTTGAAGGGGAGCCTAAATGCATAATTTAGGGGTTTAACTCTGCCTTGCAAAGAAGGTGCATAAAGGTGAGGCTGTGCACTGTTCATTATTAGTCATTGGTGATTTAACCTTGGGAACCTCCACCTCAGCCACAAAAATTTATGAGGAAATCAACATTAGGAGACTCCAGTAAAACCCCACAATTTTTTATGCATTTGGAGAAGGGCTGAGATCCTTTACAATGCTTCCCCCAAACAACATTGCTTGCCACAAATCCTGCAGGACCCATTACACACCAAAACACTTCATGCCCTCATGAGATACAATACCATAAAAGTGAATCCAGCAGCTGCTATTGATTAATCCAAGTCATTGCTTCCATGCCTATACCCATGTGGGTTTATCAGACATTTATGCCACATATAATGTTGCTCCTACTGGCTTCATGACTGCCCAGAACACACATTTTACTTGAGCTCCTTCTCAGCCCCAAATCTCAGTGGACCTCCAGTCAGGCAGAATTCATACACACAGCCATGCTTTGAGCAACAGGAAAAGGAGAGGATGACAGTGCCACACTCAGCTCCCTCCTCCTCTGACTGATTTCTGGACTATTTGAACCGTCTTTCTCTTCTCTGGCAAAAAATTCAGAAGGGATGAACTAGCCAGTCATTTGCAATGCTCTTTGGTGAAGCAAAGTCACTTCATAAATCTAAGATACAAGTATGATAAATGAATTATTTACTAATAGGAAGCCCTTTCCCCCTCCAAATTAAAGTACACCAGAAAACTGGAAACTTCTTGAGAAAGAAAAAATGATACTGCAAGAGACCCACCCAGCTACAGTCATCTTGTGGAACATATGTAAAGCATATCTTGCTGTGCTGCTCCTACATAAGAGGTAAATACTTTGATTTACTCTTTCATTAGTCAGAGGCACGGACCTGGAAGGCTTTCTCTATTGCTGTAGCCTATTGATGGCCTATTTCCATAGGGGTAGGGAAAGCCTTGGCATCTGGTGACTGATAAAACACAGTGCCCATATCCAGCATTCTTCTCAAGTCTCACTCTTCTAGTCATAACAAATGCACTGAATTCAGTGTAATTAGGCCAAAAGGAGGTGTTTCTATCTTTCATTTCAGCATAGATTATGTGCTGTAACATGGCATTTTAAGTCATCAGCACTTTAGCTTAAATAATTATGTTTTACAGTGAGAGGGTTTTGTTTTACCTCAGTCAATTAATAACAAGCCATACTCAAATTTAATAAGTGTAATGAGAAACTCGTTTGATTTTTTTGAAGTCACGTGCCAGGGTAAAAGATGGAGCAGGCTATTCTTTTTGACTGGTGCACGAGGTCAGTGGCAAACCAGTATTGCTCAAGGGGGGTGTCTGTCAGATTGGTTTCCAGACTGTGCCCTAAATGTTTGAAAATGTTAAAGAAATTCAAAAGCTACAGGAAAATATATTCTTAGCCAATGTGTTAATCGTCAATAGGGACAAAAAAATGCTTTGAATCTTTGCGTGTGTATGTATATGTGTATGTGTATGTGTATGTGTATGTGTATGTGTATGTGTATGTGTATGTGTATGTGTATGTGTATGTGTATGTGTATGTGTATGTATATGTCTATGTATATGTATATGTATTTCTTTTTTCCCTTTTTTCTTATATACTCTGTTTTTCATTACATATACGTGTCTTATTTGGTCCTCTGTTGTGGTTAACATCCTTGGATGCAACCAATACATCTGTACTGCCCCAGCTTCAAGCCAGCTAAAGGAAAGGATCTCCACAGTAGATATAGACACCTTGTCTGTCTCCAAGGTTGCAGGTCCTCTTTCACTTAGTAAGACTTGGACAACCTAAAGAAGGTTCCTCTGTCTCCAGCTTGCCAGCACATGGGAAAAACTGAGGCTACAGTTACAGCTCTAGAAGGGCTGTTATGTATTTCTTCAAAAGTATTCCCTGGTTCGTCCCCTGCAGTTTGCAGGGTAGATTATGGCTCTCTGATTTTACTGGCCACACCAGTGCATTTATGGTTTGTGGTAGCTGCATCCAGATTATCAACCCATGCAGGGACCAGTCCCAGCCTGATCCTTCAGAGGGTCGAATGGCCACTGAAAGCACAGCTCATGGCAAATGTCTATGTGTGGCTGAAGGAGGAGTGCATATCCAGAGGATGAGTGGGCACTGTCCTGTTTCTCTGAGTTAGATTCAAAATTAATTCACATGATTGTTGGAGGTGTAATCCCTTGGTGTGGGAAACCACCTAAGAGCATTCTCCAATCTATCCATATTTAGGAAAGCTGTTTAAACACTCCTTCTTAGGCAAGTGCTTACGTTCGATTTTTCCTCAATAGTGCAACTTTCCTGAATTAAAGCTTTTAAGCCAGAGTGGTATGCTCACAGCATGTGCCATTCTGCCTGCCTTTGCGAATGTCAGATCTGTACTGCAAATGTGATAATCTTTGTACAAATAAGAACACTACTTTTCAATATGATTTTCAGTTTTTCACTCACTTAAACCAGAGAAAATCTTATAGCATAGTCTGTGCAGATTTAACATTGAAAAGCTATCTTCAAACTGCACACAGGAAGACACTTAGGGTAATTTGAAAGAAACTATCTTTTTAATGCATTTTCCTCCTTTTTTTTTTTTTTTTTTTTTTTTTTCCAAAAAGCAGTTCACAATTTCCTGAAAATAGACTCACTGTTCAAAAATACTGGGTAGATAACTTCTACAAGGAACGACTGGTCTGTAACACATGCATGAGTGATTTGCATTCAAAATCTGAGCTGTTTTGATTGGCCATTTCTCCCATAGGGTGCTCCTTCCCACTTGCTGAAAGAACGACGTAGCTCTTAGGTTTAGGTTCCCTCTGCAGTCCTCTGTGTTTACGTAGTGCACTCTTGCATTTCCTCAAATATTCTAGTGTTGTTGGGTTAAAATACACTTGTTGTGAGGAAGGAAAAAAGTCTAATTCTCTTGAATGTAAAGTGAGTGTATTTGGGCTATATTAGCACTCCAGTTTTAGTCATTAAGCACTGTGTAATCTATGCCTCTGCACCATGTGCCAATCTGCCCAGACTTCTGCAATAAGCAGAGTTTTTGAATGCACTGAAGAGTTATTAGCGTGCTTTTTTTTTATACAATTACAGTACAGCTGTATACGTCTGTTCCTCTGAGCCAAGCATTTTATGTGCTAGAGGTTGGCATGTGTTGGAATGATGCAAGTAAAAAAAATAAATACAGGAGAGTAATGTCATTGAACACTGTGAATCTTGGTCTTAAGGTGGGCTCACAACGAAGCTCAGATCTCTGAAGATAGATGGGACTGTGGTTTAGAGTTGAAAGATTTTATTAAGAGAGAAAGGAGGAGAGGTTAGAAACAAAATTTTAAAAGATAGTTAATGTCTTCCTTAAAAATAAGAACTTTCTTCTTGTAAAATAAGAACCTCATGATAGAGCATCAGCTCAGGACATCTGCTATGTAGCCAAGGAAGAACTTGAATCCTTTCACAAACTTTAAGGCTTTAATCTTGCCATCAGCTGACAACGAGTCTAGCCAGCTGCCTGCCTATGAGATATTTTGACAATTCGTTTATATCACTGACCTTGACATGTCATTTTTTGCATGATAAGGGTTTGCTTTCGAGGTGGCACTGTCTGATAGGGCTGGCTAGAAAGAAGCTTGCAGAACCCTTCCATCAACAGCATCTCTCTGGGACACATGTTTCACTCCAGGGCTCTTTGCCAGCTTCCCTTGTTGCTGACTGTAAATTAATGTCTCGCTCTGCCTACACACTGTTCCGCCTCTTTTGCAGATTTCAAATGGACAAACAGGTATTTTTGAATGCCTTTCACATGAAAAAGGACTAAAGTCTCTTTTAAACCTGAGTTGGAGAGGGAAAAAATCTATTGTGACAGATATACGCAGTGTATAATATTCATGTATGCATGTGTATGTATATGGAGGAAAAAAAAGCACTAAAAACTTTTCAGCATTTCTAAAACTTCATTTCCACATGCACATTTAAAATTACTTAAAACCACTATATAAACCGAAAAACAGTGAACCTGAGCCCAGCTGCTGAAATCTCTGAAGTGTCATGATGGGTTCAGTGTAAGAATCTGTACAGGAAGGTATAGGATCATGACAGAAAGGTTGGTTCTCTTGGAATAGAGCTCTGCTTGCACAAGAGAAACAGTGAGTGAATTATTCTCTCCCTTTCTTTAAAACATTTTTGGTAGCAAGATAGATTTAGACACAAAAATCCTAAAAAAATATATAAGACTCATGATGTGGGGAAGAGATTTTTTTTTAAATTTCATTTGGGAATAGTCGAACTCGGAGGCAGTCTATCTGCCTTCCTGTCTGAGGCCTGTATTCTTCACAGCACTCCTGAGGCTGCACTCTCACCGCATATAATTCCTCCCCAGTCCAGTCCTGTGTGCAGCATGTGGACTGCTCTCCGAGGGGAGGGGGATCTGACTTGGCTGGCAGTCAGAGCAGCAGGAGCAATTGCAGATGCTGCTATTTACACTATTTTCACATTCTGAAGAACAAAGAGCAGGAGGCTGCCAACAAATCTTAGAGGCTAAGCCTTTGCCCTACACGCGAAGCACAGCCAATGAATGCCGGCAGAAACATGCAGTGCACCACTTTGTGAGATATTGCATCTCTGTTTTGGTGAAAATGCAGTCAAGATCACTCACCGAGAAAGAAAAGAAAGGTAAAAAAGGGAGCTTCATTGCCCAGGAATGTCAGCCTTCCAGGAGTGCAAGGCTGAATGAAATATTTCTGTCTCATGTGAATGAGCCATTCCAGGTCTCGGGGATGACTAACCCTTAAAATTCATGGTTGTGGTGGTAACAAAGATAGATGTTTATCCACTGCTCTTTAATCTAAGCTAGATGTGAGCCCAAACACAGTTCTTTGTATGAAGAAACACTAGCTCTGTGCAAAAGCATTCCAGAGATTTGCGATTGCACTGCAGTGCCTGGACATGTTTTGCCCCTGTCCATGGGCTTCCCATATGGCCTCAGAGAACTCCATCAGGCTGAGGTTTTCAATAAGATGAAAGAGGTAGACTCTCAATCTTCCTTAGAAAATCAAGGATAATTCAGGTTTCCCTGAAAAAGATCCTCTGAAAAAGCCCAAGATTGATCCTGTTGTGTGCCTTGCCTTTTTTTTTTTATCCTGTTCTGTCTGTCTCTTTGCCGTCATTCTCTACTTCTGTGGCAAACTACAGTGTCTGACTGCATGCCCAAGGAGTTGGACTCATCGCAGTTAAACCGTCTAGGTGTAAGACACGTTAATAATAATATTAATAATTTCTATTATTTATGAGAGACATCTGTGTATCTAATATCTACACCTTGAATCTTTCATCATTAGAGTGTCAGAAAAACCAGATGATAAACTTTAGTTTATTAATGAGAATTTATTCAACTGATTTTTGATTATTTTTAGTCATCTAAGGATATTTTTGTACATGGACAGGCCTTCTCTATCTTCTTTAAATCTAGACTTGGATTCAAAATCAGGTCTAGGCATTAGAATTCAGGTGAGTTTTGGTGGTGGACATTTGGTTACCATTAGAGGACCTCTGCAAAGAAGCAAGCTATGGAAGCTGCTAGGGATTCAGCACTGTCTTCCTGCAAACAAGCAGATTCACAGACTTGGAATAATTTCAGATCTAACTTTAATAATTATTCCTCTACCAGTCTTCTCCTCTGCTTTGCCTAGTGAAAGTGAAACTGGCATTTAAAAAACCCCCAAAATGTTACACTTTTAGGGAATTGGCAATTTAGAAGGTCTCCCATCCACAGTGCTTCTGTGTGTTAGCTGGGAGAAATCAGCAGAGAATCATTTCAGTGTCAGATCCTCCTCACTTGTGGGAGGATTCACAGTAATGTGAAAGAAAAATCAGTTTCAGATAAACAATGTATCTAAGGATACAAGCAAAATGGAGTTTTAAACTCTGGGGGTACACAAATAGGCATTCCAGAGGCATTCCATTAATCTAATTCAGATGAATAAACACCCAGAGCAGGTCTTCTACGTTACAGTACCTGCCTAATACTAGCTCAGACTTCACTAGCAAACACTTTCCCTGGGAACAGCCACAGGCTAATCCTGGATTTGTGTGCCCACAAGGAGTGAATATTGGCTATGCCTCTAGGGGACCCCTTTGGGTTTACTTTAATAAAAGGAAGAAATCTCAAGATTTGATGCAAAGAGCATATCCCAAATGGGCAGAAACACAGGCCTTTGGGCCTTGCACCTTGTGTAGTCTGTTAACTGTGTGCGAAAGAGTGTAAAGTGCTAGCAAAGCTGCATGCTGCCATTTTACACCAGCTCTTTACAGGTGTTGCTGACATGGTGCAAGATACAAGATGACAGAGAATAGAGACCCTTTAGCTGTTGCTCAGACTCTCCTGCTATTAACCAGTTCTGGGACAATTATTCTTCAAGAAAATAAAAAGGAGAAAAAAATAACCCAAACACTGCAAAGAAACCACCAACTCTTAAAAGTATAGTTTATATTCAAGTAGTACAAGTGCCTGTGAACCTCGAAGTATGTTTGAAATGTGAATTAATTAAAGCGGCACAATTTCTGAGAAGTGGATTTTATCACAAACATTAAAAAGGAGAGAAAACACCTTGCAAACAAGCCAAGTGGTTCAGTTCTGATGTCCTGCCACATAGTGCAGATGATAAATAAGGCTTTCTGATCACTAACAAGTATCAAAAATCTAGGGTGAGTTTCACTTAAACTCTTATTCCTTAAAACCTGGGTAAACTAGAGAATTACTGCGGAGTTACACACACAAGGTACGCACACATACACACACACTCATTCCCTGGGGATGGTTACAGGTGGGGGGGAAGATACTAGAGGTCTTTTATTTTCAGATACCCTCAGAGTGGTTTTATAATAAATTTGGAATGTATTCTGGTTATTCTTGGCCATAAAGTCCTTTCGAAGAAACAGAAAAATATATCAAGCAGGACAGTGTAGAGGGAAAAATTGAAAGAACTTTGTTTCCAGAGCCATCCCCACGTCAAGGAAAGAATCCCTCTTCCAAAGCTCACTGGTCTGCCAGGAAATAAACTGTCTACAGGTCACATCTCCAGTTGCACAATATTAATAACAGATATTTTCCCAAAACACCCGATGAAACCCAAGAGGTACAGCAGCAGTTAGGCCATCTCTGTGCATCCACTCGAGTAACAAGGTGGAAAGATGGTGCTGTAAGAATTAAAGGGCAGCCTGTGAGCAAGGGAAAGGAGGGGTTGAGTGGTTTGTATAAATAAAGGTAGAGCAAACATCTCCTATGTGACAGTGCTGTGACAGTACATACACTCTCATCTATACACAGGTACCTGTCGGAGCAGCTACTGTAACCATGTTGTAAAATATTCAATGACTCACTGTGAATAACTGTCTCATTTAGAAGAATAATCTGGTGACAAGACCAACATTGTTAAGTTGTGTCAACTTGTTAGGAAAGACATAAAACAAAAATACCACTAACATCCAAGGGCTGGAGGCAATGTCAATAATTTTTTGGAAGTGAGCAGCTGGAGGAAAGAGAGGCTGGGCTCCAGCAGCCTAGCAGAGACTCAGTGTGCAGAGAGGAATGTGGTAAATGAGGCCAACCATTTACAAATCAGCACCACGCTGATTTACTGGGGTGAACATACCATGACAGAGATCCCCCTGCCTCAGCTATAAGCAGGTATCTGTCCTTAAGTATGAGATGTTATGGACCCAGTCCTACCTTTCCATGCTGCTCTCCTCCAATGCAAGGGTCTCTGCTAGAGAAAGATAGCGTCTTGTTTGACCCCATTCCTGGTTCTCCTGAAGCTAGGATACCCACTTCCAATTTCAGACACTTACTGAAATCTGTTGCACTGCATCAGAGGGAAGAAAGGAAAGTGTGAGCCTTGTTTGCCTCCTCAGCTGTTCCATGGGCTGGATGGACACCTGCAGAGTGCAAAATATGATGGCAGCATGGAGACTTCCAGAGTGGGAAAATTACTCAAGAGCAACACAATATGATGTAATATAATATAACTAATATAGCTAATATAATATAGTATATTAATTTATACAATAAGTACACTTATTAGACTATAACAGAAAATAATTCAATATAACACCACGTGATTGTCATTCCCCTCCCAATAAAATGTGGGTGCCTGAGTGATGGCGTATGGAGGGGGTGACCAGGCCAGAAGGAAGGTGAGACAATAAGTTCTGGTCTAACTGGTTGCTGCTGCATTTGATCTGACTACACTAATTGCCATGGGTGGTTCAGGCCTTGCCCCTTTCAGCACTGGGACACATCTCTGCAATCTGCTGCTGCCTGCTGCTAGCTCATTTCTTTTTGTGTGCCTGATGCACAGGCTCTTGGCATGCTGGCCAGCTCACACACCTCAATAGCACCTTGTGATTAACAGGCAGAAGCACAAAGACTCCTGGCGTGTTGTCCAGCTTGTACGGCCCACTAGCCTTTGCTCTCCTGTGGCATCGTGCAAATGCTGCTGAGAGGCACAAGCTGGCTGCCAGGTGAGGCAGGAAGCAGAGCCAAAATGTCACACACCATAGAGGAAATAGGAAAATGGAAAACAGGCAGTCAGGGAATCTATTCCTCTTGAATAGTAGGGCCTGAAGTAACCATAATAAGCAATCAGAATCTCAGTACAAATAAGAATCTATAGAGGTTATCTAGTCCACCTTCTTACCCAAAGCAAGACTAAATTCAGAACTAGGTCTAGTTTGCCCAGGGTGTTGTCTAGTCAAGTTCTGAATGCCTTCAAGGATGGAGGCAGCAAACTGATACAATGCTCGATCACTCTCACCATGAAGAATTTTTACCGAGAATTTTACTGTGTCTCATTGGAATTTTTAGTGCTGACTGCTTTATTCCATTACCTCCAGTTCTTGCACTGGGAACAGTGTAGCTCCCTTTCCTCTAAAGTCTTCGACAGGTAGTTAGTAGAATTATCAAATGTCTTACCCCAATCAGGCACCATTCTCTTAGCCTCTCCTCAGGTGACCTGACCAGCCAAGTGGTACTGTGCCAGACTTGCTCCAAATTGTATATGCTTATTTTGTGCAAGAGTCCCAGAATTGGGCACTATGTGGATGGAATCTCCCAAGGGTTAAACAGCAGGAAATAATAACTTCACTTGACCTGCTGGCTACACTCATCCTAATGCAGCTTTCCTCTACCTCTCTAATTCACATTTAATTTCTCCACTAGGATTCCCAGATGCCTTTTTGGAGGTTCCCTGGCCAGTCACTGACTCTCCTGTACCACTGCAGCTTCACACCCTTGCTGCAGGGCTTTGCATTTGCTTTTTTTGAACTTCTTGAGGTTTATGTCAGTCCCTTTCTGCAGCCTGTTGAGGTCCCTGTAACTGGCAGCCCTGCTTCCAGCCTCCACTGGCAGCTTCCACCACTGCAATCCCCCACCCCATCCCCACTTTGGTGTCATCCAGAATCTTGACAAAGGTTCATCCCACCGCATTAACTCAGATTGTTAATGAAGACAATAAAGAACACAGGTCTCAGTATAAGTCCCTGAAGAAAGCCACCAGTAATCATCCACCACCTGGTCTTCCAAGCACCAATCATTGTTTTTTAAGCCTAGACAGTCAACACAGATTTTATACAACGTACAATCTTCCTTCCAGGCTATATCTTTCCAATTATCTACCACTGTAGATTATGGAGACAGTGCAAAGGACCATGCTTAATTTAAGGTAGATGACATCCACTGCATTCCTTTTATCATTTACCAAGCCAGTCATCTTAATGTTGTTGTGCCTGTTTTCAGGCACATTTTGCCTTTGGTAAATCCCAGTGTGTTGTTTCACTGTTCTGTTCTTTGTGCACTTGGCAATGGGTGTTTCACAGAATCATAAGGTTGGAAGAGACCTTCAAGATCATCAAGTCCAATTCATGCCCTAACACCTCAGCTAAACCATGGCACCAAGCACCTAATCCAATCTTTTTTTAAATACATACAGGCATGATGACTCTACCACCTCCCCAGGCAGACAATACCAGTAAAATAATTTTTCCTATGTGAAAAACTCAATACACTCATCCATGTCATCAATAAAAATATTGAACAGAGCTGGCCCCAGCACAGACCCCTGAGGGTCACTGCTTACCACCACTGTCTGGGCCTGGCCATCCAGCCATTTCGTAACCTAGCAAAGAGTGCTCCTGTCCAAGCCATGGACTGCCAGATTTTCCAGGAGTATGCTGTGGGAGAGAGTTTGCAAGCTTTGATCCATTATCTTTCTAAGGGTTTTCATTATTCTGACTGACTGGTAGTTTCCCAGAACTTTCTCCATTTCACTGACCTCCCCTCTCTGAAAAGGACAGAGAGCTCTCCCGCAGTAAGACTGGCCTGCTTCCTCAGGAACATCAGATGCTGAGCTGCACTCATTGCTTTCTACTTTCCCAGTCCACAAAACTGGTTCATAGTCTGATCTACTTTGGCTGCAAGTTTCACCTTACTCTACCAGACCCTCTTGCCAGCCATAGGTATTTGGGAGGCATGAGAGTGGACCTTGGCAATGGTCTCAGGCAAATGGTGCATTGAGCTGTTGCACCATTCTCATGTCCTTTGCCACTAGGTCCCCTGCACCCCTCAGCAGACCCACACTTTCCTGCTCTTTCTGACTGATTGGTTGTGTCCTGTTACACAGAAGGACAATGAGGGAACACTTCTCACCCAGGCAACAGCTCTCACGGGGGACACTGCCACCAACCTGGCTGCTCTATGCTGCTCAAAGAAGGGCAGAAGGAGATGGACACCCTCACCCATCTTGGTGGGATGGGGGTAAGAGAGTGCTCCCAAGGGGTTCTAAGTGGAAAAGATAAAAGTATGCTGTATATGACCAATAGGTTGCCAGAAAATCATCCATGCTGGGAATGCAGACAGAAATCCGAGTTCACCTTAGAAGACAATAAATGTCTTCTGGGAAAAGAACCAGCAATCAACCCATTGATCTAACCTAGACTTAAACAACCATAATTCAGCAAACTATTAAGACACCTATCTAGTTGTCCACTTAATAGAACTACCCTGGAAAATACCCATTCACTGAAGTTGAATAAGAATGAGTGCATTATAACTTACATTACTGCCAGTCGACAGATGGAGCAAGCTAAGATGAAACCCGGGCCATTATAATATAGTGATCTTTTTGCAATTTTTTTCTGTCTGAAACCACACATAACTTTTGAAGATGTAAATTTGTAATACGTCATGCTTTATGTATTACATTTTTGGCATCTACTTTAGTTTTTAAGAATGGATGTTGTCTAATTATGCAGTGCAGCTTTGGATGAGAAAATATACTAAGTGTGCATTAAACAGACAACTTTAAATAATGGCACTTGTGCTAAGAAGTGTATTTTCTGGCAAGCAACTAATTTATAATGGTCATAGATATATGCATTAGTGTATGAAATGCTTGTCTTTATTTATTGATTTGAAGGGGCAGTATTATATTTTTGAATATGTCTTCTTTATTGGGTCCTGTTTTAATCTGTAACAGACCTTGTTATATTTCATGTCTCAGGGTATTCACACCACCTGAAAAACAGACAGTGGGAATAACTATACAATAAATAAAACAACAATTAATACTGTGTGTTTAAAAAGACATAAGCATATAAAATGACAAAGTTCAGCTCTGTCCTTTTCTGTTGACTTTTTACCATGAGTCTTACTTTGCTTTTAATGTGCATTTCAGAGGTAAAGAGAATGTTATTAAATGACCAAATTTACAGCGTTCTTAGTGCAATAACCACTACACTAGATCTTTCTAAGCCAATTTAATTTTTAGCTTTATTCTTGGCTTAATACAATGTTTTAGTTCATTGCACTTTTTGGATGTGCAGAAGCAAAGATAATGTGTTACACTACATTCATTTAATGTTTCATCAGACTTTTTTGGTGTATCTACCTTTTGGTTATTTTAAAATGTTTCATCCTTATCACTTCAGTCATGAAATGTAGATTCATTAAATTACTGTGCTGGGTTAGCTCAGTGTAAAAGCCTTGTTTGAAATACAGCACTGGTTTGTTCATCAAGACATTGCTTAAAAAAAGAAAAGGCTGCCTTGTCAGTCTCTACCCTCTGACTTATTCCAGGCAATGAGATTCCAGCTAGACAAACCATCTGATCTATTAATGTGTATTTATAAAGGTGGCCTATATATTATTTTTTGAATATTTCAAATAAAATAAAAAAATGCAAATTTTAACCTGAACACATAGTGAGAAGTATTAATTTTTATCTTTTAATAATTAATTATTATTTAATTCACAACAGGATTTTGCAAGAGCTCTACAGCTATGTGCAGAGTTCCTGGCATCTCCAGAAAGGGTTAACTGCTGGTCTCACTGGTGAGCCACCAGCCTGTCTCCTCTGAAAGAAGGAGAGAGCATGTCACTGTCAGAGGAAGCAGAGTAGATTTTCTGACTTCTCTGCTGAGAAAGTATATCATACCTGGTTAAAACATGGTTTAGTCATGGTTAGCAGGGTGCGAGGCAGCAGGGATCACTTGTGTCAGTCCTTTATTTCAAGTGAAGTATTACAAAGCATAGGATAAGACATTTAAAGCACTGGGCAGTTCAGTGGTTCACAGTCACTGAAACCAAGTGCACCCAACTAAATTTGACAATTACATGGTCCCTGTTTAGCAGACAGGAAATTGGCAGCGTTGTAAATCAGGCACTGTGTTTGGGGAGTGGGACTCCAACAGGGGAACCTTCTTGTTTGACTTGAGATGAAATGCTGGGGAGGGGAAGGGCTTGTCTCAGATGCAAAGCTATCTGGCTGCATCCCGAACAGCTGAGTGCATGCGGGCCACCATTTCTAAACACACTTTTAAATGTGCATCCTTTAAAAAAAAAAAAAAAAAAAAAGAAAAAAGGAAGAAAAGGGTAACGTGAAAGTCTCTGTCACAAAATGGCTTCTATCTAGAGTCAGAATTTCTCTTCAAAGATTATTTTGGCCTCTGGTTTGGAGTCCACCAGAGGTGCTCTGCATCAACACTGTTTCTGTTGGGCTGAACTGGAAAGCACAGAGCTCAGGTCTCTGCTCAGGTGCTGTCAGAAGTGCTGGGCCCAGGTCTCTGGCCATGAGATTGGAGGGCATGTTGAAGCCATGCTTCTCCTGGGATGATTCACGGGACCTGATCACTGTGGCAGAGCTCAGCCTTCTCAGGCAAAGCTCCTCTCTAGCCAGCCTCTTTGTACTCACAATGATGGGCTCACCGCCTGCCCGCCCACCTGATATGAAGCTGCTCCCCAAAAAATAAATAAATTAAAAAGGAAGCTATTTAGGGCAGCATTCCCATCAGGTTTCTCTGCAAAGCAGTTTAACTGTAGTTAGTAAGTGCTTAGTGTAATCTAATAAAAGCCATTTTGCAATATTAAGCAAAAAACATCTGGTACCCAGAATTCCCTGATCATTTTTAACTAGATGCAATATCTCTCTCTCTTTCTCCTTCTCTTCACAGACATGTGAAAAATAGCTCAATAAGGATCCTTGTGGT